>AWOL01S0007360.1:0-212919 GCA_000715115.1 Nicotiana otophora | reverse complement strand
ATATATATATATATATATATATATATATATTAAGGCCTCTTATTAAGATTTTGCTTTAGGCCTCCGATGAGGTTGGGCCGCCCCTGGGTCCATACACAGTGTATACAAATACGGGCAAATTTGAGCATAAGAGATACACGTGAAGGAGATAAGCTTAAGTTGTTATATCTGATATCCTCTGATCGAAAAGGTTGCATAAATGATAAGGAGAATGACTCCTTACTTGAAGAGAACTTTATCCAAAATTAGGGAGGAGTTAGAAGTTGAAGATAACTAAAAGTCTTCCACCATGGAAAAGTATAACATTAGAACTCTAGTTATTTCCTAGTCTACTAACTCTATATACTGCAGGATATTCTCATTCTACAGGCATACACAAACGGTGAAGTTAAATGTGAGTTGAGAGCAAAATAGCAAGGTATTTTGCAAACAATTCTTGTGTGATTCAAGTGTGCGAATCTGAAGCTACATAAACCAGATAGAAGAACTAGTTCCAAGTGTCTGTCTTTTATTCTAGTTCAGTTATATTAGGACTTTTCAAATTGTACCTTTCAGCTTTATCTAGAGGCAATTATATTAGGTACTCTGAGTATTCAAGTTAGAGTTAACTTGAAGTTGTCGCAATAGTTAGAGGCTGATTACCACAACGGGATTAGAGGTAATCCTTAGGTTTACAAAGAGTTTTGTAAATGCTGTTTTGGCTCAGTGATTTAGTAAAGTGTTAGGGAAAATCCTACTGAGTAGTAGGTCGTGGATTTTTTTTTACCTTTTAAGCCAGGTATTTTTCACGTAAAAATTCTTGTGTTCTTTACTTTCAACATTTACTATTTTCGCAACAGTAGTATAAGGAACACATAGAAGAACCAGGTCCTTCTATAATCAGTGCACGCAAAAATTAGACACCATACAAATCACCCCCCTCTTGTGTGGCATTGAAGTATAAAACATCAATTGCTATCAGAGCAGGTTCTCATTGAATAGGCTTACACCTTAGGAGAAGATTAACATGAGTGCACCACCTGGAAACTGAGAAGGGCAATCTACTGCTAAGCCATCACTCTTTAAGGGCCAGTACTACTCTTGGTGGAAAAACATGATGAGAGATCACATTCTAGGAGAGGACTATGAGATATGGGACATTGTCACCGATGATCCATTGGCTACCTTGAAGACAAATGCTGAAAGAGTAAATGTGCCAAAGACAATAGCGGATTGCACTGTTGAGGACTTGAAGAAACGAGAGAAGAATGCTAAAGCCAAGAAATGGCTTATTTGTGGACTTGGTCCAGATGAGTACAGGAGAATCCAAAGTTGTACCACTGCTAAGCAAATTTGGGACACATTGCAAGTGGTTCATGAAGGAACACCTCAGGTGAAGAGGTCCAGAGGAACTCTACTGTATTCTCAATATGAGAACTTTGCTATGATGGAAGGAGAAACCATTGATGGCAGGCTGTAATCCCTTGTTTTAGTCGATTATTGCACTCTAATTCACTGCACTTTACTTGTGTTGAGCTTTAATTGGTAGTATTTTTGCACTTATTGTGTGTTTTAGTGCCTTGTAGGAGTGATTCTGAGTTATGTAGATGTTGTGGAGCTAATTCGAGCTATTTGGAGCTTTGAAGTCTGAGTAGAAGCTCAAACAATTAAGCCGGGATCACGTTCGGGGGTCGAAAACTAAGTCTGGATGTCAAAAAAATGATAAAACGAATTAACTCTGAGAAAATTGCACTATCGTTCCACAGGGCGCTAGTGCAAAAAGTGGCCAGAAATAATTTTTTGGCACATTTTGGAATTTCCTACATGCGCACCGCATGGGGCGACGCGGGGTAAGGCGCGGTAGCACAAAAATGCTAGAGTGATTTCCTATTTCGGCTAAAAAAGGGTAGTTTCGTCCAGGGATTAATTAGGGACGACTTAAATACACCAGAAAACATCATTTTTGGGATTTTTGGATACAATTTTGACCTAAGAAGGCTAAGGAGGAGTTGGATTTCATCATTACTTCCTCACTCAAGATCCGGGTTTGGATTGAATTTATGTTTTCCTATACTTTAGTTACATTTGTGAAGAACTTCTCCATGTCAAAGAAGTAGATCCTTTTGGATTTTGATGGATTTGGTGTATTGATGATTGTTATGGATTATAACTCTATTTTTATGTATTTGAATCATTTTTGGAAGATTTAATTGTTGCATTTATATTCTTTTGTTCTTGTAATCGAAAGAAGCATAATTTGTGATATCTTTGCATTATATTGTTGGTTGAGTTCATGGATTCTTTTAAGTAATCGAAAGAGGCTAGTTGAATTATTGATTAAATCTAGTTAGGAGAATAATCGAAAGAGGTTTTCCTAAAGACCGATCCACTACGTATTCTTGCATATCTTCACAGTGCTTAAATTGGTTCATCTCGTGAGGTTAAGACTTAATTGAGAGAGAAGTTTTGCTAAATGTTTGAACTAATAATAGAGTGAATTCGAGAGACTCAATTGAACATTGGAAGTGAATTATCCAGAGTTAGATCCCGAAAACTTTTCTTGCACTTATTCTGTCAAAATCCTATACTCTTCCATTGATAACTGATAAGTGAGGATTTTGACTACTTATTAGTACCTTTTAACTTTTATTTTAGTCTAAAAGCATTGAATTGTTCTCCCAGAACTAATCAAATTGTACAAAATTGCAGGAATGCTGGAAGTTGGGTTCCCGAGATGAAATCCGACTAGAAAATGAGCAGTCTAAGCAAAAGGCAATAAAGGGGCACGGAAGCATAAAATAAGCGGTCCGCAGAAGGAATTTTGTGGCCGCAGAAGATATTGCGGACTGCAAAATTCCATCTGCGGTCGCAACTAAAGAGGAAAAAATCTGCAGACAATTGTGTAAATTGCGGATTGCACATGAATTGTGCGACCGTAAAAGCTGGGCTAGGATTCAAGATCAGAGAGTATGCAAATTTTCAAGTCTAGTACCTCAGTGAATTGCGTACCGCACAATATTTGTGTGGTCGCAAAAGGTAGCCTTGCAACCACAACCCTAACATTGCGGACCGCTGAAGATTATCTTGCGGCCGCAGTTCTAAATCTGCAGACCGCAGCTTCGCGGTCGCAGTCCAGAATTGTGCGGCCGTAGAACTCCTGCTCCTGTCAGATGAAGAAATCTACGGACCGCACATGGAATTGTGCGGCCGCAGAACCTCCCGAGGGGTATTTTTGTCTGAGATTTTCAGCCTTATATAAATAGATGAGTTTCACAAAATTAGGTCAAGTTTGAACATCAACAATTACTGTAGTCATTTTTCTTTGCCATTTTTGGAAGTTTACTTTGCTTTGGTGTATTTTACAATAGATTTAATCATTTTAAGTTTTCATTATGAGTTTAATTAGTCTTTCTTCTTCATTTTCTTCAAACCAAAGTATGAGTAGCTAGATTTTTACTAGGATTGTGACCCAACCCTAGTGTGTAAACCTTATGGGTATTTAATTTAGTGTTTATTTATGACTGAGTATTTATTATTTAGCTTAGTTCATGCTTTAATTTGAGGAATTAATGGTTGCAAACATTAGTTCATGCCTATTTGACTTAGTCTCTTCTTGAGAAAGAGAGACCTGGTCTAGGATAACTTGGCTAACAAGGAATTGGGTCAATTGAGAGATTACCCAATTAAAGGGTTCAACCTAGAGATAGTAATAACCCGACTTGAGCTTTTATCAACTGTTTTGTGTGATGCCCATTTGGTCTTGAGAAAGCCAAATTGGACAAAACCATTCTCTGACCAAGAGGTATTGAGTCGGTAATTTAGAGTTGTTAGCTATGATACACCCCAGGCAATAGAATAAGCATTAAAGTCTTTATCACATTAGGCAAACACCTAGGTAATGGTCACAGCCCTAGGTTTTTTATCAATTTGGAAAACCCCCCAAAACAAATATCTCTAGTCTTCTTCTTTATTTTGCAATCAATAGAGTAAAATTAGAAATAGAAAATCAATCTTTTTTGTGGAATTGCAATCTAAATAGTTCAATCATGCGCATTGAAATATATATATCCTTAACTCCCATCTTAGCTCCCTGTGAATTCGACCCCGACTCTTAGATGGGTTTTTATAATTGCAAATGACTGTTTCATACCTCTTTTGAGGTGTGCATTTGGATGCGATCAATTTTTGTCGCCATTGCCGGGGAGTTAAAAATGGTGTTAGATTATATTTGGGTGTGTTTTTGGAGTATCTTATTTTCCTTCCGTGTTACTAACTTGTTTGAAAAATTGTAGGTACAACCATGGCAAACAATAAGCTTAGAAATATTTCTTTTGGGGATATGGACATTGAGGGTGACCAAGTGAATGAGGTTCCTCTTGAACCTCAAGCCAATAGAAGAGACCGAGTTTCTCATGACAATGTGCACGTTCCACCCCCACCTCCACCACGAGCGGATCCACACCAGGTATTGCCCAATAAAGGATATGCAAGTGCAATAGTACCTCCCCGTATTAGGGCGGGCAACTTTCAAATCACCAAAGTGATGCTCACTTTGCTAGAGCAATGAGGTTTCTTCACCGGTGCTCCAAGTCAAAATGCTTACAAACATTTAAAGGGGTTTATGGACACTTATTGGGGGAGAAAACAAACAAATGTCTCCAATGATACATTGAGGCTAAGGCTTTTCCCCTTCTCTCTATGGCGGAAAGCTTTAGATTGGTTGGAACATTTGTCGAACCATTCCATTCACACCTGGGATGAGTTGACGGAAAAATTTATTTCTAAGTTCTTCTCTCTGGGGCACATGGCTACACATCGGGATGAGATTTTGGCATTTAAGCAAGAGCCAAATGAACCACTATACGAGATATGGGAACACTATCGAATAATGGTTAAGGAATGTCCCAACAACGATATGACGGTGAACATAAATCAACAAACTTTCTATTGTGGGATCAACACAACCAACCAATGTGTAGTGAATCAACTTGTTAGTGGGAATTTCATGACTACGCCTTATGCAGAGGCATGTGAGATTTTAGATAAAATGATAGAAACATCATCGGCATGGCAATCCCGGGCTAATGTTCGACAAGGTGATCGCAACGTGATCCACCTTCACAAAGAGTTGCATGACCATGGACAAGCTATAGCCGAATTGACTACCACCATGAATAACCTAGAAACAACTAAACTTCAGCAAGTGCAACATCCTAAGCAAGTCAATGCCATGGAGGGAGTGAACATGATGATGAACAAAAGAAGAACAAAGGATCCACAAGTGCAATATCAAGTGGATAATTTTATGCAAGAGGATAGTAGTTTTGATCAAGATGATTCTTACAGTGACCAAGAACAGGAGGTGTAATATGTGAACAACTTTCAAGGACAACGAAACAACTTCCAAGGCCCAAACCAACAACAATGGCGACCTCAAAACAATCAAGGCAATTGGAATTCTCACAACCAAGGAAATTGGAGTGGTGGAAACAATCAAGGACATTGGAATAGTGGCAACAATCAAGGGAGTTGGCATAACAATAATAATCAAAGAAATTGTGGAGGTAACAATCAAGGCGGATGGAACAATAATCAAGGCAACCGGGAGTCGGGTTTTCAAAGGCACCCGATGTATCAACAACCGAATAACCCGCCTCTCTATCCTTCCCATGGTCCTAGTTCTTCAACTAATGAGATGAGATGTATTGAGAATATGTTCAAGCAAATGATGGAAAATAATGCCGATTCGGATGACCAACTTGCCTCACACAACACATTAATTCGTAACTTAGAAGTGCAATTGGGGAAAATCTCTCAAGCTCTCAATTATCTTCTTAAGGGGGCACTACCAAGTGACACGGTGGTGACCCAAAGGGTGGGAAAAACACGGGGCATGCCATGGCCATTACTACAAGAAATGGAAGAAGTGGGAATCTACCCACTTCAAGTCAAAGGCAACTTATGGATGATGAGCAAGTGGTACAAAAAGAAGAGGTCCCGAACAATATGGCGCAAACAAATGATGAAGTTCAGATTGATATTGACGATAGTGTGGAAGCGACTCAAGAGGAAGTGAACCCGTCTAGGGATCACATTATTGACATATCGGAACTGATAATGCAAAAGTTTAAGGCACCATTGCCTAAGCCTCCACCTCCATATCCTCAAAGACTTTCCTAACAAAATATCGAGAATCAATTCAAAAAATTCATTCAAATAATGAAGAGTCTCTCAATCAATGTGCCATTAGTTGAAGCTTTGGAACAAATGCCCAATTATGCAAAGTTTATGAAGGATCTTGTGACAAAGAAGCGGCCAATAAATTTTTAAACTATCAAGGTCACTCATCAAGTGAGTTCAATTGTGCATTCAATGGCTCCTAAATTGGAAGATCCCGGTGCTTTCACAATTTCTTGTACAATTAGAAGTACCGAGTTTGCTAAAGCTCTTTGTGATCTTGGGGCAAGTATCAATTTGATGCCATATTCGGTTTTAACGACCTTGGGAATTGAGCCACCAAGACCCACCTTTATGAGATTGTAAATGGCCGATCGTACCATGAAGAGACCTTTGGGAGTGATTGAGATGTTTTGGTTCGTGTTGATAAATTCATTCTTCCGGCGTATTTTGGCATTCTAGATTGTGAAGTTGATTATGAGGTGTCGATTATTCTTAGAAGACCTTTCCTTACTATGGGGAAGGCTCTTTGTGATGTTGAAGCCGGAGAACTCATCTTCCAAGTAGGTGATAAAAAATAGTTTTCTATGTGTGTAAATCCATGCGGCAACCAAATAGCAATGTGGTGTGTTCTTTTGTGGACTTTGACCAATGTTATTGTTGATGAAACAAGTGCCACAATCAATGTTGGTGATATGTTGGCGGTCATCTTGCTCAACTTTGATGATGACGAGATGGATGGCTTCATGGAATGTGTGAGCTCTTTGCAAGGAATAAGGTCATATAATTATGCACCCCGGAAACTATCCTTGGATCTCAAAAATTGGAAAACTCCTCCTACAAAGCCTTCCATTGAAGTGCCTCCTACCTTGGAGTTGAAGCCATTGCCTCCACATCTTTGGTATGAATATCTTGGCCCTTGTTCTACTTTACCGGTTATTCTTTCCTCTTGTTTAACTTACGTGCAGGTAAATTTTACATTGGCGGTGCTACATAAAAGGAAGAAGGCTATTGGGTGGACATTAGCGGATATTCGGAGAATAAGTCCCGCATTTTGAATGCATAAGATCAACTTGGAGGAAGGTTCCGAACCATATATTAAACATTAAAAGAGACTAAATGAGACTATGTAAGAAGTTGTCAAAAAGGATATTATCAAGTGGTCGAATGTCGGGGTTATCTATCCCATTTTGGTTAGTTCGTGGACTTCTCCGATTCAATGTGTCCCAGAGAAGGGGGGCATGATGGTGGTCACCAATAACAAGAATGAGTTGATTCCTACAAGAATGGTGACTGGTTGGAGAGAGTGTATGGACTATCGCAAGCTCAACAAAGTGACAAGGAAGGATCATTTTTCACTTTCCTTCCTTGACCAAATGCTCGATAGGTTGGGTGGCAGTTCTTTCTATTGCTTTCTTGACGGGTATTAAGGCTACAACCAAATCCTTATTACTCCGGGGGATCAAGAGAAAACAACCTTTACATGTCCCTATGGTACTTTCGCCTTCAAGTGGATGCCATTTGGTTTGCGTAATGCACCAACGACTTTTCAAAGGTATATGATGGTTATTTTCACGGACGTGGTAGAGGATTACCTTGAAGTTTTCATGGATGAATTCTCGGTGGTTGGGGATTATCACGACCCATTTTCTGAACAAGCCGTGACCGGCACCCAATCACTAAACTTGACCGAGGGAACCATCCGCGCTTATCAAATCTATTATAACTTCAAACTTTATATGCAACAAGGCAATACTTTAACCAAATACTTTTAATTAATTTAAACATCTAGAATAATCCAACTCCAAAACTTTGTTTGTAGTAACTACTGAAATACTACTAAGTTATTATAAAAAAACATCTGAATCTTAACCCACCAACTGTATCTATGAAGCCTCTATTGATAAATTGACGCACTGCTCAGGACATGAGATTTCCTGGATAGTTCTTCAAGTAAACAAAGAAATAACTAAATAAATATAACTCAAAGGAATACTCTACGAACAAAAGCGGAGCTCACCAATAGCACTGGAAGAGGTGAAAGTCCTAACCAGCAACCTGCTCGCCTGCAAAATAGGTTCCTATGTTGTACCACATACCAACGTAGGTTCCCAAAAGAGAACGTTAGTACCATCCATTGTACTCAGTGAGTCTCAACGACGGGGGATAAAAATTTAATAAAATATACATTACGAGCAAATATTCTAAATGCATGAAAAACATAAAGCTTCTAAGAACAATTCTAAAATAATTGCATATTAGCAGTTTATGAATATTCTGAAATAAATTCTTTTCTTTTTCTATCTTATAAAAAAAAATACTTCACTTTATACTTCAGGAGTTCCAACTATCCTGACTTATTTCCGTCTTAGTCACCGTGTGAACGGCACGGGTTCGATCCCAACCTGATCGAATAGGCCCAATCCACGAGGTGCCCTTCGCTTCATGGTTCTCAGCGCTCATGTATCATACCTTAGCCCGACTAAGTAAATTCTCAGCAACGAGTCCCTCGGCTCGTGTGCTCCCTACTTTAGCACAAGTAGTTTTAGGAAGTCAACGCCTTGGTCAGGATCCTCGGCTTGGACGATGACCCCTTCTCAGAATAGAGGATACTCCCAAAAATCTTTTCTTTCTAAAGCTTATTCTTGTGACTTTTCAAGTCTAAATCTTTTATACATTAATCATGCGATTTGTAGTTGTTTTTGTAGCAAGATCCATTTAACAACATAGAACCTACAAAAGAAGTAATAACCAATTATTGAATGTTTACGTATACATAAAGTTTAGTGTGATCAAAGGCCACATTCCACAATATCATGAGACAATCACATTTGGCAGAACAATCAACTATCTCCATGAAGTTTAAAGCAAAAGGGGAAGCAACATGGAAATGTTATTTAATGTTAGATTCTTGAATAGTATTGCTATATAGCTAGATTTTCTTATTCTACTTCAAAGAACTTTTAACTTACCTTTTAATCGGATATTTGTCATCTAGGAACCTGACAATCAAATTGATACTTGAAAAGCATAACACAAACAAGAAATATAGATAAATAAAATTTTATAATTCCATAAGGTTTAATGCTTTTATTGCAAGAATGAATAAAAATTCACAGTTGCAAAATCCTTATATCGCAAAAGAACAGCATTTAATAGTTTTGATTTCAAACTCACTCCAATTAAGTACATATTAACTCTTTTAAGCAATTCATCAAACACCTTGTATGCGTGCTTTTGTGAGTTAAACCACTTTAGTAAAGGGTTATATTAACTCACCTCAAAACTCCTCGAGCCAACACGTAGGCCCTAGTCCAATTTATACCCGTCAAATAATTGATTCTACAACAACCAGTGCATTTTAATTAATTTCAAAGTTTCACTCCTAGGCATGAAATTTAATGTTGATACAGAGAAAGAAGGGGATTAACTATTCAATTCTTACCTATTACTACTTTAGGATAATTGACAATAGGGGATTTTATATACCTGAGTTCAAGAATTAGTGATTTGTAAAGAACCCTAGAATTTTTGTTGCCTGCGTGAATAGTTTGTTGCCTCTGTTTCTTGAGCAAACAGAATGTTAATTCTGTTTTGTTTTTATAAGGCTATTTACGCCTCTTGACTTCCAACATCCCTTTATGGGCTTAGACTTGGCACGTACTTTTATTATTATTATTATTATTATTATTATTATTATTATTATTATTATTATTATTATTTGACTTAACTAGTATTTAGTTATACCTACTTTTAATAATTAATAATATTAAAATTATTAATATTCTCCTAATTGTATATCTAATTATTTATAAATAGAGAAGTAACTCAAAAATCAATCACAAAGGTTTAAATCCGTAATACAAGTATAGTTTAAGATTAAAAAAATTAAATTCTATATTTAGCGTGTGTTGAAACTTTTATAGATTTGAGGAGTGTTACAATCTTCCCTCCTTATAAACATTCGTTCTCGAATGGTTCTAGGGCCTTATTTCTAAGCTGACAATCATCCCTTAGGTCCTTGAACTTCTTAAGTTTTCTTAGCACTACTCGCTTTCCCAAGGGACTCAAAATTTTGGCTAACTCCCTAAGTTTTTAAAAATTTCGGTAGAATCTCCCCTGTAAATTGGATTGTCCAAAAGAAATCCTTGTCACCAATACCACAACTATACCAACAACAACCAAATATACCATAACAAGCCATTCATAGACACCAAACACAGTTCGTAAATTAATTATTCACACTCCGGCAAGGAGGTACCACAATAACCAACAAAAATCTAAAGCACAACACTTCAATAAAAGTAAATCACTTTAATTAATTAAATGTACTCTGGCATGGTACTGGATTATTTAATAACTAAATATACTTTAACAGAAACTAAATTATTTCAACAACAAAGTGTAATCTAGCAAGGACATAAATACATGCTAACTTGTACTTAATAATGAAATATAAATGCCAAGCCAAACCTAGGTTCACATACCTTGTTCCTCAAATAAATAAGGATACTTCTTCCTCATATCTTCCTCGACCTCCCACGTACCCTCTTTGAATCATGATTATTCCACAAAACTTTTACCGATGCTATATCTTTTGTTCTCAACTTTCTCACTTGCCTATCGAGAATTTCTATAGGTACCTCTTCATAAGTCAAGCACTCTTTAGTTTCTACGGTGTCGGCAGGTATTATATGCGACTCATCATGAATGTATTTTCTAAGAATAGACACATGAAAGACAGGATAAACAGAGAACAACTCAACGGGCAGCGCTAGCTCATAAGCCACGCTTCCCTTCTTTTCTATAATCTCATAAGGTCCGATAAATCTAGGACTGAGTTTTACTTTCTTACCAAACCTCATAACTCCTTTCACTGGTGAAACTTTCAAAAACACCTTATCACCAACCATGAACTCTAAGTCACGATGTCTCTTGTTCGAATAAGACTTTTGACGAATCTGAGCCGCTTTCAATCTTTCTCTAATTACTGGACTTTCTCTAAGGCCTCACAAACAAACTCCGGACACATCAACGGCACATCTGCTGGTTCAAACCAACCCACTGGAGACCTACATCTTTGCCCATACAACGCTTCATAAGGAGCCATACCAATGCTGGCCTGATAGTTGTTATTGTAATTAAATTCTATAAGTGGCAAGTGATCATCCCAATTACCTCCAAAATCTATAACACATACTCGCAGCATATCTTCAAGTGTCTGAATGGTCCTTTCTGCCTGGTCATCGGTCTGTGGATGGAAAGCGGTGCTCAAATTGACCTTGGTACCTAATCTTTTCTGAAATGCCTGCCAAAAATGCGCCGTGAACTGAGGGACTCTGTCAGATATGATTGAAACTGGAGTACCATGCAATCAAACTATTGTTTTGATGTACAAATGTGCATACTGCTCTGNAGTGTCTGAATGGTCCTTTCTTCCTGGTCATCGGTCTGTGGATGGAAAGCGGTGCTCAAATTGACCTTGGTACCTAATCTTTTCTGAAATGCCTGCCAAAAATGCGCCGTGAACTGAGGGACTCTGTCAGATATGATTGAAACTGGAGTACCATGCAATCAAACTATTGTTTTGATGTACAAATGTGCATACTGCTCTGCGGAATCTATCTTCTTTACTGGTAGTAAATGCGCGAACTTTGTCAGTCGGTCTACAATAACCCAAATTGAATCATGCTTACGGTATGTGCGAGGCAGACCTACTATGAAATCCATATTAATCATCTCCCATTTCCACTGTGGTGTCTATATATATTGAGCTAGGCCACCAGGCCTCTGATGCTCGGCTTTGGCTTGGTGGCAATTCAAACATTTGTCCATATGATCTGCTATTTGCTTCTTTATGCCTTTCCAGCAATACAACTCTTTCAAGTCCAAATACATTTTGGTAGCACCTGGGTAGATAGAGTACCTCGAACTGTGAGCTTATTCCATTGTGGCCTTCCTAAGCCCATTCAGGCACACATAACCGATCATTCAACTTCAAAACTCCATCACTTCCTAGAGTGAAAACAGTGATTACTTGGTTTCTGACTCCTTCTTTTAACTTTACTAAGTACGTATCTTCATCTTGCTTAGCCTTAACATGCACAACAAGAGAGGATTGCGCTAAGGTATAAGCAGTTATACCTCATTCTTCGGTCTCATCCAATCTAATTCCATCATTTACCAGTTTTTGAATTTCTCGACCCAAAGTTGCCTTTGTACTGCAAGATGTACCAGGACACCCATTGTCTTCCTACTAAGTGCACCTGCTACCACATTAGCTTTGCCCGAGTGTTAAAGAATATTGATGTCATAATACTTCAATAGCTCGATCCACCTTCTCTGTCTCAAATTTAATTCTTTCTGCTTGAAAATGTACTGGAGGCTTTTGTGATCTGTAAACACATTAGAATGCTCTCCATACAGGTAGCGTCGCCATATCTTTAATGCAAACACCACTGTTGCAAGCTCCAAGTCGTGTGTGGGGTAGTTCTTTTCATGATTCTTTAACTGCCTAGAAGCATAAACAATAACTTTTTCATATTGCATAAGAACACAACCGAGACCAACTCTGGATGAATCACAATATACTGTGAACCCACCCGAACCAGTCGGCAAGGTTAACACATGTGCAGTGGTCAATATTTTCTTTAACTCTTGAAAACTCTGCTCATAAGCGTCTGACCATTGGAACTTAACTGCTTTCTGGGTCAACTTAGTTAATGGAGCTGCAAATGAGAAAAATCCCTCTACAAATCTTCTATAGTAGCCAGCTAACCCCAAGAAACTCTTATTTTCAGTTGGCGTTGTCAGTCTTGGCTAGTTCTTGACTGCTTCTGTCTTCTGAGGGTCTACTTTTATGCCTTCACTAGATACCATGTGGCCTAAGAATGCCATCGACTGTAACCAGAACTTACATTTTTAAAACTTGGCATAAAGCTCATTCTCCTTCAAGGTCTACAAGGCTATCCTGAGGTGTTCTGCATGCTCATCCTTGCTCTTAGAGTATACCAAAATATCGTCTATAAACACGATAATAAAGTTATCAAGGAATGGCTTGAAAACTTTATTCATGAGGTCCATGAATGCAGCTGGAGGATTTGTCAACCCGAAGGACATTACTAGAAATTCATAGTGTCCGTAGCGAGTTCTAAAGGTTGTTTTAGATTTATCCTCTTCTATGATTCTCAACCGATGGTACCCCGACCTCAAGTCTATCTTTGAAAAGTACTTTTCACCCTGAAGTTGATCAAATAAATCATCAATTCTTGGTAATGGGTACTTTTTCTTCATGGTAACTTTATTCAACTGCCGATAGTCGACGCACAGTCTCAGAGACCCATCTTTCTTCTTGACAAACAGGACCGGGGCACTCCATGGTGAAACACTCGGCCTGATGAAGCCTTTGTCAAGAAGGTCTTTCAACTGTTCTCTCAACTCATTAAGTTCTGCCGGAGCCATCCTATAAGGAGGTATAGATATGGGCTGAGTGCCTGGCATGAGATCGATGCCAAAGTCTATGATTCTTTTAGGAGGAAGTCCGGGAAGGTCATCTAGGAAAACTTCTGGAAATTCTCTAACAACTGGAATATACTGAAGAGCTGGTGGTTCTGATTCTGGACTAATGATGTGAGCCAAATAGGCGAGACACCTCTTACCGATCATTCGTTGTGCCTTAAGGTGAGAAATAAACTTACCTGCAAATGATGCTGAACTGCCTTCCACTCTAAGACTTCTTCATTTGGAAGTTGGAACCTGACTGTCTTTGGCACGACAATCTAACATGGCATAGCAGGAAGACAACCAATCCATACCCATGATCACATTGAAATCCACCATTTCTAACTCTATGAGATCGGCCCTGGTGCTGCGACCTTGGACTGAAACTATACAACTCTATAGACTCTTATGGCTTCCACTGACTCACAAACTGGAGTAGATACTAGGAATGGCTCACTAAGTTGTTCGGGTTCTTGCCCGAGGTTAATTGCAAAGTAGGGAGTCACGTATGAAAACGTTGAACATGGATCAATTATGGCATAATCATTATGTGAGCAGACTAGAAGTATACCTGTAATAACTTCTGCAGATGCCTCTGTACTCTGACGATCAAGTGTAGCAAACAAACGGGGTTATCCCCTCCCTGAGTAACTTGATCTACACCTCTCTCTGCCCCATGCCTGGTCTGATTATGAGAACCACGAGCCTGAGGTGGTGCAATTGTAGTAGATGAGGAACTAGAAGGACGAGTTAATGCCCCACTGAAATTATGTCGCAACTTTGGGCAGTTTGCCTTTATATGACCACTATCTCCACAATGATAGCAACCATGAAACCTGAGCTCACTGACCTGAATGTTGCCGCTTACATGTACCATAAAGACGTTGTTGTGAATGTTTCTCAGCATGACTCTGGCTATGTGAGGATGATGTCCTAAAATTCTGATTCTGGTGAGACTGGTTTCCAAAATTCTGAGTACGTCTAAAAGAAGATCCACCTCCTGACTGATGACTGGAATGAGTTGTTGCTAATGAATCCTTATTGGAGGAACCCCTTCCTCTTCCGCTGGATGTACCATTAAGACCGCCCGCTGTCCGGGCTTTCTTGTTATGCTATTTTTCTTCCCTCTTTTGTTGTCTGTCTTTTTCTAAGCGCTTGGCAAATCCCACAATAGAGGAGAAAGTTGTCATTCCTACCGCCGCAGCTGATGTCGTATCCTTAATGTGGTAAGCCAAACCGCCAACAAACTTGCGAATATTTGCTTTTTCTGTCTTAACCATGTGAGGAGCATGCTTAGCCAAACTTATGAATTCCATGTAGTACTCTTTCACACTTTTATTCCCTTGCTTGAGATGCTCAAACTCTATAGCCTTAGTTTCCCTATTCTCTTCTGGTATAAAATTAGCCATGAAGGCCTCTTCAAATTCTTCCCAAGTAGGCGGACCATCATCTTCATCTCTTTCCTTTTCCCACATCTCAAACCAAGCGTCAGCCACATCTCTAAGCTGGTTAGCAGCCAACTCCACAGCTTCATCATCAAATGCCTTCATCGCTCGGAGGGCTTTCTTGACACCCTCCAGCTACAACATTGGATCTTCATCAACTATAGTACCACGGAACAATGAAGGACTCAGCTTTAAAAATTCATTCACTCTTGAGGACTCAGTTTCTGTATATTTGATTGAGGTGGAATCTCATCTCATCTCTCGTTCTGGTTGGCCATGAAGGCTTTAAATATCTCCATAGCACTGTTGACAACATTAAACATCTGACCCACCTCTGGAGATATAGTTGTTTAAGCCGGAGCTGCTGTTGGGGGCGGCAATGGATCCTGAGGTACTTGCCCATTATGCTCTACCCCTTCTTCATGTTCAACCTGGGGTACTTGAACCCCCTTTGTAGATTTACCATTCCTTTTCTAAGTTGAAGCCTTCTTAGTTTTACTTTGAGCCACAATAGTAGCAATATTTCTTGAGCAGCATCCTAAGTGTCGGTGTCAGAGTTGCGAGTACGAGCTATTTATGCGAGTTTTGGAGAAACGAATATATTAGATAATTTCTTAGAGGTAGGCTCTACTGCACGATCTAAAGTATGAAATAAATGAGACTTTTCCTAAATGATGGTAGCCACTTATTTATAAGTATGGCGCGCTTCATACCCATAAATAAGACTCTACTGACATGACTTCACAGACTCCAAGGACTCCATAAACCTGATGCTCTGATACTAAGTTTGTCACGACTCATTTTCTGAACAAGCTACGACCGGCACCCGATCAATAAACTTGACCGAGCGAACCATCTGCGCTTATCAAATCTATTATAACCAAATTCTTTTAATTAATTATAACCAAAGGCAATACTTTAACCAAATTCTTTTAATTAATTTAAACATCTAGAATAAACCAACTCCAAAACTTTATTCGTAGTAACTACTGAAATACTGCTAAGTTATTATATAAAACAAAATTTGAATCTTAACCCACCGACTGTGTCTATGAAGCCTCTATTGATAAACTGACGCACTGCTCAGGACATGAGATTTTCTGGCTAGTTCTCCAAGTAAACAAAGAAATAACTAAATAAAGATGACTCAAAGGAATACTCCACGAACAAAAGCGGAGCTCACCAATAGCACTGGAAGAGATGGAAGTCCTAACCAGCAGCCTGCTCGTCTGCAAAACCGGTTCCTATGTTGTACCGCAGACCAACGTAGGTTTCCAAAAGAGAACGTCAGTACCATCCATTGTACTCAGTGAATCTCAACGATAGGGGACGAAACTTTAATAAAATATATATTACGAGCAAAGATTCTAAATGCATGGAAAACATAAAGCTTCTAAGAACAATTTTAAAATAATTGCATAATAGCAGTTTATGAATATTCTAAAAGAAGTTCTTTTCTTTTTCTTTCTTATAAAAAAAATACTTCACTTAATACTTCGGGAGTTCCAACTATCCTGACTTATTTCTGTCTTAGTCACCGTGTGATCAGTATGGGTTCGATCCCAACCTGATCGAATAGACCCAATCCACGAGGTGCCACTCGCTTCATGGTTCTCAACGCTCATGTATCATACCTTAGCCTGGCTAAATAAATTCTCAGCAACGAGACCCTCGGCTCGTGTGCTCCCTACTTTGGCACAAGTAGTTTCAAGTAGTCAATGCCTTGGTGAGCACCCTCGGTCTGGATAATGACCCCTCCTCACAATAGAGGATACTCCGAAAAATCTTTTCTTTCTAAAACTTCTTCTTGTGACTTTTCAATCTAAATATTTTATACATTAATCATGCGATTTGTAATTTGTTTTGTAGCAAGATCCGTTTAACAATATAGAACCTATAGAAGAAGTAATAACCAATTATTGAATGTTTACGTATACATAAAGTTTACTATGATCAAAGGCCACATTCCACAATATCATGAGACAGTCACATTTGGCAGAACAATTAACTATCTCCATGAAGTTTAAAGCAAAAGGGAAAGCAACATGGAAATGTTATTTAATGTTAGATTCTTGAATAGTATTGCTATATAGCTAGATTTTCTTACTCTACTTCAAAGAACTTTTACCTTACCTTTTAATCGGATATTTGTCATCAAGGAACCTGACAATCAAATTGATACTTGAAAAGCATAACACAAACAAGAAATATAGATAAATACAATTTTATAATTCCATAAGGTTTAATGCTTTTATTGCAAGAATGAATAAAAATTCACAATTGCAAAATCCTTATATCGCAAAAGAACAACTCGATATAGCATTTAATAGTTTTGATTCCAAACTCACTCCAATTAAGTACATATTAAGTCTTTTAAGTAATTCATCAAACACCTTGTATGCGTGCTTTTGTGAGTTAAACCACTTTAGTAAAGGGTTATATTAACTCACCTCAAAACTCCTCGAGCCAACACGTAGTCCCTAGTCCAATTTATACCCGTCAAACAATTGATTCTACAACAACCAGTGCATTTTAATTAATTTCAAAGTTTCACTCCTAGGCATGAAATTTAATGTTGATACAGATAAAGAAGGGGATTAACTATTCAATTCTTACCTACTACTACTTTAGGATAATTGACAATAGGGGATTTTATATACCTGAGTTCAAGAATTAGTGATTTGTAAAGAACCCTAGAATTTTGTTGCCTGCGTGAATAGTTTGTTGCCTCTGTTTCTTGAGCAAACAGAATGTTAATTCTGTTTTGTTCTTATAAGGCTATTTACGCCTCTTGACTTCCAACAGCCCTTTATGGGCTTAGGCTTGGCACGTGCTTTTATTATTATTATTATTATTATTATTATTATTATTATTATTATTATTATTATTATTATTATTTGACTTAACTAGTATTTAGTTATACCTACTTTTAATATTTAATAATATTAAAATTATTAATATTCTCCTAATTGTATATCTAATTATTTATAAATAGAGAAATAATCAAAAATCAATCACAAGGGTTTAAATCTGTAATACAAGTATAAATTAAGATTAAAAAAAAATTAAATTCTATATTTAGCGTGTCTTGAAACTTTTATAGATTTGAGGAGTGTTACAGGGATTCCTTTGATGATTGTTTTGCAAATTTAGATAAAGTGTTGTCAAGATGTGAAAAAACGAATTTGGTGCTCAATTGAGAGAAGTGTCATTTCATAGTCGAGGAAGGCATTGTCTTTGGCCACAAAATCTCAAAGAATGGAATTGAAGTTAACAAGATAAAAATTGAGGTGATTTCTAAACTTCCACCTCCAACATCGGTGAAAGGATCTGCGGCCGCAACAGAAAATATATCGTCCGCAACAAGGATCTGCGGTCGTACACAAAATTCTGAGGACCACAGACAAAATGAAGGTTTAATCTCACCAGATAACAGAGTGCGGTCCGCAACCGGAATTCTGCGGCTGCACTATCCCCTTTACCCCTTAAGAACTTCAAGCATATAAATAAGAGAGCTAGGGCTACTGTTACCTTTTTCCCTCTCTGAGCACACAACTAGTACTAAATTGAAATCTCTGGTTAAATCATCTGCTCTCACGCCTAGCAATTTCTGATCACTCATTCCTTGCATTCATTCATATCAGTTGTGCTTTAAATCCTTGTTAGAAATTTTCATTTTTTAGTGTAATTTGTAGCTTTGTAAGTATTTTTAGGCCATTTGTCATAGAACTCAAATTTCACAACCATGTAGGGATAAATCTGTAGTGGGTCAACTAGTACATGCTCTATGGGGAATGGGTCAATAGAGTTTCATGCTTGTACGTTGTTTCCATGTCAAAATTTGTGCAAAAATTGCAAGCCATAGATAAAAGTACTAACCTGTTCATAATTATTTGAAATCTGCGGCCGCACAAGAAATTGTGCAGTCAGCATAAGTTGAGTGTAGGGTAACTCTAGGAATGAATGGGTCTGCGGCCACAAAAAAAATTGTGCGGATCAAAAAATTTCCATTGCGGTCGCAAAATAGCTATTTCACTGTCTTCAGAGTAGTGTGCATATTTTTGACTCAATGTGCGACCGCAAGAAACATATGCGGACCGTAGAAAACATGTTGCGGCTGCACATCAGTCAATTCTCTATCATCATAGAATTGGCATATTTGTGGTTCACGAGTTGCGGCCGCAATGAAAAATATACGGACTGCACTTCACATTTTCGGCTGCAAGAGAGATTTGTGCGGTCCGCAAGGCCCAATCTACGGCCTCAAGAAAAAATGTGCGGACCGCAGATCCCTATCCTGCAAGCATGTTTCAACTGTGTTCTTCACTGTGTCTTCTGGTGTGTATCCTTATATATATCTCATTGTATGTCTGAACTTGAATTGAAACTAAGGATCGCCTTTGTTTGGTACAGAAAATGGTTAGATCTAGAGGCAAAGGTGACACTTCGAAAGGATGGGGTGAACCTTCTCGGGGACGAGGCAAAAAACCCTTACCTAGTGCCCAACAACATGAAATCAGAAAAAAGACAGCAGCTAGGAGAGGGAGAAGTGCATATCTGCCTGAGACAAGTTCATACGCCTCGTCTAGGTACGTATCAGAGGGCAACTCAGCCTTTGTTCAAGAACAACCGATAGTACAATCCAGGCCGTCAGGGAGATTCCAACTGAGGGACGAGCCGTCATCATCACACAACACTTCTGAGACATTTGGCTTGTAATAACTTGATACTATTTTCTTCTTCTTCTTTCATTATGTATAGATCTTCTCTTTCTCCCTCATTATGTATATTCGTTATGCTTTTGATAGTTTTTGCTTTGTAGCTTCTTTATGTTTGTTTTCTTATTAGTTAGTGTTTAATTTAGAAGCTTCTTTTTGAATTATTAGCTTCTTTTTTATTTAGTAGCTTTTTTTTATGTTTCAGTAGATAATAAGCCTTTGGTTTTCTTAATGCCACGGTTCTTTTCAAAGGTAGTTATTGTGTGAACCGGGTGACTCGTCCCAATAATGGATGGTATGACAACCTTCTTAAGGGAATGAGTTCATTTTGTGTTTCGGTAATAATTATAGTAGTAATGAATAAAAAGACCTAATTGAGTCATGCTCAAAGAGTCAATCGTGCTTCATTTGGTACCAACACACGTAACTACGTGCTTATGGTTAAAAATAAGATTTTTGAAAGAAATAGCTCTAGTTAGTGACTTTGTGACTCTTGTGTTGACTTTGGCAACCATCGAGTGGTTTAATTGAACCATAGTGATTTTCAAACTTGAATGTGGTCGTTGTGGGCCCTCAACTCTGTCCTCTTTAACAATCCAGTTGTATGAGAGGTGAGTTGCTTTGTTGTTAGTCCAAATACCCGTTCGAAAAGCCTAGAACTTGCCCCGAATGTATTTCAAGGCCAAATCCTAAGTTTTGCTTGGCTTGAGAAGTGATTGTGGGCTTTCCTTGGCCCGTTTGAGTTTTCTATTGCCTACCAATGATGTCATCCCTAGTCAACCTCTTCGAGCCTTTAGCCTTTCTCATTTGAAAACCATGTTACAAGCCTTTACCCATTCTATTGTGACCCTCTCTTGGCACCCGAGCTTTCCTTAACATTTATGTGAAATAAATGGCGAAAAAAGTAAGTTTGGGAGATAGACGAGGAAATTGAAAAAGGTATGGAAGCACAAAAAGAGAAAAAGAAATGATGAGAAGAAAGGAAAAGCAAAAAACAAAAAGAAAAATGCAACAAAATGAATAAGTATAAGAGTTGAAGGGACTCAAAGAAAGGCAATGATCCCAAACATGGAGAAATATAAATGTAATGATCAAGAAAAAGTGATGTTAAGTCTCTCTAGTCGCCCAAGGAAAAGAAAGTGCCTCAAGGAATTGGCAAAGCATGACCTGAGAAATGAATAATGGAGTGCTTAAGGAAGGTGTAACTACTCAACCATATTGTATCCAACCCTAATCCAAAAGCCTTAATTACATCCCGAAAGAAGTCCTATTTGATCTCGAGCCGAGTGAGCTTACATTAGTAGCGATCTACATGAGGGGCAAGTCAATGGTACTTGAAGCCGTACTTGCGACATTCTCTTGAGAGAGATGAGTGAACCTTTCATAAATCTTTGGATTGAGTGCTAAAATTCTCAAGTGGGCCAGGTAACCGGAAAGTAGAGGAGGAAGAGTTTGGAATCTACCATGACCTACATGATAGAGAAAGAGTCCTTGATGAGTAAAGTCAACTTTTGATGCTCAAATGTCACTCTAGAACTATATGTGAACAAATGTTTAACTTGTCACCTTGTTGATAATATATAAGTAGTGTGGATAATTGTTGGTCCCAACTGATGTGTGGATGGCTCACCTTCAACTCACTGAAATGACCCTTAACTTCTGAGGTGGGAACTAAATTATTTGCTTGAGGCCAAGCAAGATCTTAAGTTTAGGGGAGTTGATAAGTGGGGATTTTGACTACTTATTAACGCCTTTTAACTTTTGTTTTAGTCTAAAAGTATTAAATTGTGCTCCCGAAACTAATAAAATTGTACAAAATTGCAAGAATGATAGAAATTGGGCTCCCGGGATAAAATCTGACTCAAAAAGGAGCAGTCTAAGCAAAAGGCAATAAAGGGGCACGAACGTATAAAATGTGCGGTCCGCAAAAGGAATTCTGTGGCCGCAACCAAATAGGAAAAGAAATACAGACAATTGTGCAAATTGCAGACCGCACATGAATTGTGTGGCCGCAATAGCTGAGCTAGGATTCAAGATCAGAGAGTATGCAAATTTGCAAGTCCAGGACCTCGTTGAATTGCGGACCGCACAATATTTGTGCGGCCGCAACCCTAACATTGCGGACCGTAGAAGATTGTCTTGCGGCCGCAGTTCTAAATCTGCGGACCACAAAAAAGCTACTTCATAGCCGCAGTCCAGAATTGTGCGGCCGCAGAACTCCTGCTCCTGTCAGATGAAGAAATCTGAGGACCGCACATGGAATTGTGCGGCCGCAGAACCTTCCGAGGGGTATTTTTATCCGAGATTTTCAGCCTTGTATAAATAGACGAGTTTTACAAAATTAGGTCAAGTATGAACATCAACAATTACTGTAGCCGTTTGTCTTTGCCATTTTTGGAAGTTTACTTTGCTTTGGTGTATTTTACAATAGATTTAATCATTTTAAGCTTTCATTATGAGTTTAATTACTCTTTCTTCTTCATTTTCTTCAAACCAATGTATGAGTAGCTAGATTTTTACTAGGATTGTGACCCAACCCTAGTGTGTAAACCTTATGGGTATTTAATTTAGTGCTTGTTTATGATTGGGTATTCATTATTTAGATTAGTTCATGCGTTAATTTGAGGAATTAATGGTAGCAAACATTAGTTCATGCTATATGACTTAGTCTCTTCTTCAGAAAAAGAGACCTAGTCTAGGATAACATGGCTAACAAGGAATTGGGTCAATTGAGAGATTGATTTACCCAATTAAAGGGGTCAACCTAGAGATATTAATAACCCGACTTGAGCTTTTATCAACTGTTTTGTATGATACCCATTTGGTCTTGAGAAAGCCAAATTGGACAAAACCATTCTCTGACCGAGAGGTATTGAGTGGGTAATTTAGAGTTGATAGCTATAATACACCCCAGTCAACAGAACAAGCATTAAAGTCTTTATTCCATTAGGCAAACACCTAGGTAATGGTCACAGTCCTAGGCTTTTTATCAATTGGGAAAACCCCCAAAAATAATTATCTCTAGTCTTCTTCTTTATTTTGCAATCAATAGAGTAAAATTAGAAATAGAAAACCAATCTTTTTTGTGGAAGTGCAATATAGATAGTTCAATCACGTGCATTGAAATATATATCCCTAACTCCCATCTTAGCTCCCTGTGGATTCGACCCCGACTCTTAGTTGGGTTTCTATAATTACAAATGACCGTTTCATACCACTTTTGAGGTGTGCATTTGGACGCGATCAATGACCTTAATTGCTTATTCCTTGTTTCGATAGTCACTAGTCAATAACTGTAAATTTTAGATTCTTAGTTAAATTTTATTATTAATCATATAAATCTAAACTGTTGATCCTCCTGGATAACAATCAAGCTAGAAACTACGAGAATACTATTTAATCCATGTGGACACGATATTATACTATATTATCTTTGACTAGCGAGCACAATTTAAATGTATGTTTTGCATTTGTCAACCATTCAAGAGATGTACACAAGGTTCACTACACTGACAAATGAGCTAAAGTCTCTTGGAAGGATTATTCCTTAAGAAGATAGAGTTGAGAATATACTAACTAGGGTTTGCCTATCACTTGGGAGAGCAAAATCACTGCCATTCAGGAATTAAAGAATATTGCCACTCTCCCACTCGATGAATTAATTGAAAATCTCACTGCCTATGAACTTTGAAGACAAACCATGAAAATAGATGTACCTAAGAATGAAAAGAGCTTGGCACTAGGAATCACTGAAGGTTCTGATGTAAAAGATGATGAAATGGCTATAATCACCATGGACTTCAAGAAGTACCTGAGAAGAGGAAAAGGTTCTTCAAGAAGTGGAAGCTATAGAAAGTCAAAAGCTCATGAAAAGAAAACCAATGATGGTTGCTACAAGTGTAGAAAGACTGATCACCATATCAAGAATTGTCCTTTATGGGAAATCGAATGGAAGAAGGAAAGATTTGAATGAAGGAACAGGAAGAAGGAACAAGTTCAACCCAAGAAAAGAAACAACAAAAGGATCAACCAAGGCTATGGTCGCTGCTTGGGGAGAAAGCACAGATGAAAGCTTAGATGATGATGAGTTTGAACAAGCACATATGGCCATTGGAGTATTTGATGAAGAAATTGAGGCCTAAGTGAAGGGGATCAGCCAAATATGATATGTAGATAGTGGCTGCTGAAAGCACAAGACATGAAGCAAGAACCAGTTCCTTTCACTTGAGGATTTTAAAGGAGGTAATGTCTGCTTTGGAAGTGGGAATAAAGGTGAGATCATTAGGTTTGGAAAAGTAGGTAACACTTATTCTCACTCTATTGAGAGCGTCTACTTGATAGATGGACTGAAATACAATCTAATAAGTGTATCACAATTGTGTGATAGAGGTAACATAGTAGCATTCACATCTACAAAATGCTTTGTGATTAATCTTACCACTGACAAGATAGTTTTGCAGGGAAAAAGAGTGAATAACATATATGTTATGGATCTGTCCACACTTTCAGATAATGAACTCACTTGCTTAAGTGTGTTGGATAATGATCCCTTCCTTTGGCACAAGAAACTTGGACATTCCAGTCTAAGTCAACTCAACAAAGTTCTCTCCAAGGACTTGGTGATAGGACTGCCTAATATTAAGTTCAAGGAAGATAAAGTTTGTGAGGCTTGTGCAAGGGGGGAGCAGGTAAGATCATCTTTCAAAAGCAAGAAAATGGTAAGCACCACCAGGACGATGGAATATGTCAATATGGATCTTTGTGGACCGATGAGAACATTGAGCAGAGGTGATAAGAGATATGTGATAGTGCTTGTTGATGATTACTCTAGATTTACTTGGACATTATTTTTAATATCTAAAGATGAAGCATTTTACATGTTCACTTCTTTTGTTAGAAAAACTCAGACACAACTAGGTAATCAACTTGCATCAATTAGGTTTGATCATGGTACTGAATTTGAGAATGCTAAATTTGTTGAATTTTATGATGAGCATGGTATAAATCATAATTTTTCTGCTCCTAGGACTCCACAACAAAATGGAGTAGTTGAAAGAAAGAATAGGACATTGGAAGAAATGGCTAGGACTATGATTCTTTCTAGTAAACTGCCTTATAGTTTCTGGGCAGAAGCTGTGAACACTGCATGTTACATCATAAATAGGTGAATGACTAGACCTCTTGTTGAGAAGACTCCCTATGAGTTACTTAAAAGGAAAAAAGCCAAGCATATCCTATCTTAGGTAATTTAGATGCAAGTGCTTTGTGCACAATAATGGTAAAGACTCCCTAGGTAAGTTTGATCCCAAAAGTGATAAGGGAGTATTCTCGGGATATTCTTCACATAGTAAAGCTTATAAGATTTATAACAAAAGAACTATGTGTGTAGAAGAAAGTGTACATGTAGTTTTTGATGAAACTAACATTCTTTCTGAGAGGCAGGAACATGATGATGAAGAAATTGGGCTGGTAAGAAACTCAAATGAAACCACAACCCAGACTGGACCTGCATTAGAGGAAGGAATAAGTGATGGAACAAGTCCTTCCACCTAGGGCAACTTGACATAGGGGAATTGAAGAAAGAGGAACTGATCCTCAAACCTCAATGGAACATGTCCATGAACATGTTCCTCAACAACAAAACATTAAAGGAACATCTATGGAAAACCAACTGGTTGTGTAACCTTACAAGTATCAAAATTCTCATCCCATTGAGAATATAATTATTGATCCAACCCCTGCAATCAACACCAGATCTTCTTTGAAGAATCTTTGAGCTTTTGATGCTTTTTTATCTCTTATTGAACCTAAAAATATTGATAAACCTTTGTAGGATACAGACTGGGTGAATACAATGCAAGATGAACTCAACCAATTTGAGAGAAGTCAAGTTTGGCATCTGGTACCAAGACCCAAGGACATATCAGCAATTGGCACAAAATGGGTCTTCAGAAACAAACTTGACGAAGATGAAATAGTTACAAGGAACAAGGCAAGATTAGTGGTTCAAGGATATAGTCCAGAGGAGGGCATAGACTATGATGAGACCTTTGCACCAGTTGCAAGATTGAGGCAATTAGACTCCTTATAGCCTTTGTTGCTTATATGAAATTCACTCTCCATCAAATGGATGTCAAGAGTGTCTTCCTCAATGGCTATC
This sequence comes from Nicotiana otophora, assembly GCA_000715115.1. Classification (NCBI taxonomy): domain Eukaryota; kingdom Viridiplantae; phylum Streptophyta; class Magnoliopsida; order Solanales; family Solanaceae; genus Nicotiana; species Nicotiana otophora. Next base: position 186,940 of record AWOL01S0007360.1, on the reverse strand, counting down.
TAAAGGAAGAAGTGTTTCTCAAGAAACCTCCGAGCTTTGAAAGCAAGGAATGTCCTGATCATGTGTACAAGCTTGACATGGCACTTTACCGGCTCAAGCAGACTCCAAGAGAATAGTATGAAAGATTATCAAAATTCTTGCTTGAGCATGGCTACAAGAGAGGTAAAATTGACAATACTTTATTCTTGAAAGAAAAAGGTAAAGTTCTCTTGTTAGTTCAGTTATATGTTGCTGATATAATCTTTGGAGCAACTACTGATAAGTTAAGTGAAGAATTTGTTAAACTAACGGGGAGTGAATTTGAAATGAGTATGATGGGTGAGCTTAATTTCTTTTTAGGCTTACAAATTAAACAAAATTCAAATGGAACTATGATCCATCAACAGAAGTATGTAAAAGATTTGCTTAAAAGGTTTAAAATGGAAGACTCAAAAGAAATTGACACTCTTATAGCAACAACCACAAAATTGGATATAGATAAACCTGGTTCATCTGTTGATCAGAAGTTGTATAGGAGAATGATTGGCTCTTTGTTATATCTCGCTGCTAGCAGACTTGACATTGTTTTCAGTGTAGGCCTTTGTGCTAGATTTCAGGCAAATCCAAAGGAGTCTCACTTGACTAATGTCAAGAGGATTTTCAAATACCTAAGAAGGACCACTAACCTTTGTCTATCGTATCCAAAAGGTAGTAATTTTAACTTAGTGGGTTATGCTGATGTTGATTATGCAAGTTTTCTTGTGGATAGAAAGAGCACCTCAGGTATGGCACATTTTCTTGGCTCATGTCTTGTGTCTTGGGCCACTAAAAAGCAAAATTTTGTGGCCTTATCTAATGCTAAAGCTGAGTATGTTGTTGCTGCCTCTTGTTGTGCTCAATTGTTATAGATCAAATAATAATTAATGGATTTTGGAATTGATTTAGGTTGTATCCCCATCTTTTGTGATAACACTAGTGCAATTAGTATGACCAAGAACTCGGTTCATCACAAGAGAACTAAGCAAATAGATGTTAGGCATCACTTTTTGAGGGACAACTATGAAAAGGGTTTGATCACTGTGGAATTTTGTACTACTGACAAGCCAATAGCTGACATCTTCACAAAAGCTCTAAGTAGAGATCACTTTGAAAGGAACAAGATAGAATTAGGGATGATTAAGATCACCTAAAAGGAACCAGTTCTAACTCAAATATTTGGTTAGGAAATTTGTAAAATTTGTACATAATTAGACTAGATTTTGCTCAGTCTCATACTTTCTCTAGTATACTCATGTGCCATGTGCTAAAATGTATCATTAATCTCTAATGAAATTATCTTTATTTTCTTGGAAAATTCAGACTTACACAAGAGATTTCTCAGTGAAGAACCTGGTTCATCAAGATTACATGGTACGTACTCTCCACTCTGTATATTTTGAAATAATTATATTTGGATTATGATCAAAAGGAGAGTCCCATTTAATCCTAACCTCCTTGAGCTTATCCGTTACGAAATGAACCAGTTTCATCCAAATAGAGTCCCAAAAATGCAATAAGTGCTTAGATTCTAGGGAAAGCCCTCAACGTCTCTTCAAACTGACTCCCAGTTTGATTAGACTCCTGAACTTTTGAAAAAGCCGTCGTTACCCACTCAAAGTATCTCTCTTTAAATTGATTTAGCCTAAGTTATTTCTTCACTTCTAATTCACAACCTCCAAATAATTCTCTCTAATTTTCTCGTATCTTCCAAAGATACATAATCATTTTCTCTCATCATCTAACCATCAATGGCTAACACTTCTGAAAATACCTCATCACCACCCAAAGAATCCACACCCACTCCTTCAACCACACCGTCAACCACATCTATTTCTAAGAAAGGTAGATTTAAGATGATTGCTTGAAAAGTAGTTGCTGGAGGAGAACAAATCAAGAAAATCAATGAGCAACTGAAGGAAAGTCAGGCAGATGAACACAAAAGATTTGAAGATTCCTTCAAGTGTGCAACTGAGGGGGAAGAAACGGTTTCGTCTGAAATAGAGTAGGTAACATCTGGTACAAAAATTACATCTGAAACTATCTTTCAAGTTGCTGAAAATCTGAAAAATAGGTTTGAGTTGGTAGGAACCATGGATGGGGTTGAAATAATGGAGTCTAGGAAATTACGTGGTAAAAATAAAAAGAATAAACAAAAAGAGAGTGAGGGTGCTCAAGGCGATGTGAGGGGAATGGGAAAAGGAGTGGCTGAATCTTCACCCAATCCTGTTGGTTTGACTGAAAAAACATGAGCTATGGTAGTATGGAGTGAGGAATCTGCTGGAGGAGAAGAAAGTATGAGAGAAAAAAATGGAAGTGTTTCTGGAAAAGCTGCTGAGGGGTTGGTTAGATTGAGGAAGAGGTTCCAAGAACATGTTCTATCTGTGCAGGAATCCCTCGAAGAGCTATTGAAAAGAGTGTCTGACACCTACAATCCTAAAAGAAAAATGAGTTCAGGAGTTAAAATTCCTGGCACTACGAGGGAAAATAATAAAAGAAAGGCTGCCTCTTCTATCCCTGTAGTGACTCCTCCTACAAAAGGAAGAGCTACAAGGAGTTAGAAGAAGCAAAGCGAGGCTGAACTGGAAAAGGCCTTAGAAAAAAGTAAGAGAAAAGCTTCTGCAAAGGGAAAGAGGAAGGTGGTTGAGCCTGTTGAGGTAGTTGAAATTGAGGAGATGGACCTAGTTCTTCATGATGAAGAGGAGGCAGAAGAAATGGAGGTTGTGACTCCAAAGGCAAGGAAAACCAAGACTTTCACAAAGAAGTCTATTTCAAAGAAAAACTCTGCAGAGCCCTCTACCTTGGCTAAAAGAACTAGGTCTACCCTGAAGTTTAGAAAAGTGAAAATGGTGGAAGAAGAAGAGAGTAAAGAAGAAGAAGAAGAATCTGATGCAGAGAAGGACAAGATGGTTAAGTTTGGGAAAAGAAATATCTTGAAAGGTAAACTTCTTAGGGACTTGGAAGAGGAATGCATGATGATGCTGCTGGAAAAGTTACAGCTGCAAGGTTGGAAAGAGATGGTCCTTAAGATGATGGCATGCTTGCGAGAACTGAGATTGTGGAGTTCATGCCAAATTGTGAGATCAACAATGGCAGAGTCACTAGTGTGGTGAAGAGGGTGACAATGGGTTTTGATGACAAGGGATTGGGAGAGATCTTAGGTGTACCTGTTGAAGGGTACAATGATTACAAAAAAGTCAAATGGCCAAATTTAGAGAATCTCCCTACCTCCATTGCCATTATAAGGAAGTTTAGTGACAATAAATAAGAGCTTAATCCCAACGCTATATACAAAAGTGAGATGAAGCCACCCCATAAAGTGTTGTTCGAATTTGTTAATAAAGTTGTGCTGCCTAGGTAGGAAAGGAGGCACATTGCCACATTCATAGACCTGGTCCTTATGGAATGTCTGGACAGTGGAAGGAAAATCAATTGGCCTGGATTTATCATCCAGCTTCTCGATAGGGTTCTGACTGGCACCAAAACTCATGCCATACCCTATGATTTCATTCTCACGGCTATACTCGTACACTTCAAGGTACCCATCAAGAAATAGGAACTTGGTACAAGCAAGGATCACTTTGGGGTAAACTATTTGACTGTTTGTGACTATGAAGTCCACACCACTCCCAAAGAACCCGGTTCATCAAAGAAGGTACATGTGAACAGCAAAGTGCGAGCCTTAGTGCAAGAAAGTGGGGCTTAGGATACTGAAGTTGAAAGGCTGAAGAAGAAGTTGCCAGAAGAAGAAATTAAGAGAGATGATCTCTAAGCTGAGCTTGCAAAGGAAAAGGAGAAGAGATGGCATTCTTCATGATATACTGAAACTGCTTCAAACCAAGAACCAAGAATATGGTCCTTCCCAGCCTTAAAATCTTCCTAACCTAGTTAGACAAACCAGCGACCCGGATGAGATTTGTTTTTCATCTTTTTGCTCATGATCCAGTGTTTTTATTTCTCTTTATGCTTTGTGGATGACTAGTATCAATGATAATCAACTATTTTTGTGCTCTAACTGTTTGTTGATGCTTCTTAGTAGACTAATATCATTAGATTGATAAATGATGCTTGACTCCATGATTGCATTTGAAGTAGCCCTAGTGGCCATGAGTGATTTCTATTAAAATCTAGTTATCTAACATAATTATACAACTTTTCAATGATGCCAAAAGCGGAAGATAGGTTGTGCTTTTTACTTTGGACTGTGATGTTTATAACCTAATGAACCTGGTCCTTGATGATTTATTTTTAAAATGAAAAGTGTTCTAACATTGTGCTGGTGTTGAGCTGAGTTAACACATATCCTATGCTTATGAAAAGCACAAAGTTTGTCATCATCAAAAAGGGGAGTTTGTTGGCCCAAGTGAAGTTTGTTTTGATGATTGACAAAAGAACTCAAGCATGAACCAGGTCCATACATAATGTACATAGACACAGGCATATTTGAGCATAAGGGATGCACGTGAAGGAGATAAGCTTAAGTTTTTATATCTGATATCTCCTGATCGAAAATGTTGCATAAATGATAAGGAGAAGGATTCCTTACTCGAAGAGAACTTTATCCAAGATAAGGGAGGAGTTAGAAATTGAAGATAACTAGAACTCTTCCACCATGAAAGAGTATAGCATTAGAACTCTAGTTATTTCCTATTCTACTAACTCTATATATTGCAGGATATTCTCATTCTACAAGCACGCACAAATGCTGAAGTTAAACGTGAGCTGAGAGCAAAATAACAACGCATTTTACAAACAATTCTTGTGTGATTCAAGTGTGCGAATCTAAAGTTACATGAACCAGATAGAAGAACCAGTTCCAAGTGTGTGTCTTGTATTCTAGTTCAATTGTAGTAGGGCTTTTCAAATTGTACCTTTCAGCTTTATCTAGAGGCAATTGTATTAGGTATTCTGAGTATTCAAGTTAGAGTTAACTTGAAGTTGTCGCAACAGTTAGAGGTTGATTGCCACAATGGGATTAGAGGTAATCCTTAGGTTTACAAAGAGTTTTGTAAATGCTGTTTTGGCTCAATGATTTAGTGAAGTGTTAGGAAAAATCCTACTGAGTAGTAGGTCGTGTTTTTTTTCATCTTTTGAGCCAGGTGTTTTCCACGTAAAAATACTTGTGTTCTTTACTTTCCGCATTTACTATTTCCGCAACAGTAGTATAAGGGACACATAGAAGAACCATGTTCTTCTATAATCAATGCACGCAAAAATTGGATACCATACAAATCACCCATCTTGTGTGGTATTGAAGTATAAAACATCAGAATGTGTACTTGGCTCTCCCTAATATTCTTGTATAGTACGTTAAACTAGAAAAAAAGTCGGTAACATTCTATAATTAGAGTTGTAAAGTTGTTTTTTTCAGTTGTCTATTTTAGTTACTTAATATGCCAACTGTAATGATAAATTTTATAGATTTTAGTAATTCTTAGCTATTCACAAAATTAATTTCTAAGAGGGGGTAAAACTGATGTCCAAAATTGTTTTTAAAAGGAATAAAGTGAAAGTATAAATAAGTTTCTCTAGATGTTTCAAAATACTAGAAGAGTGATGTAACATATATACCTTCAAAAGTTTAGGAAGGAGTGACCTGCGGGAACTTGGAAAAATAACATCGGCAGACCGTAATACAGTGTATTTTTGGAGCAACTAAGCGAATGGGAAGATCAGGACTATTGAATAATAAGACAACACGTGGCAATAAATAGGTACAAAGTGAATATTTGGTTTATAATTAGGCTAGTTTGTTAAGCAAATCCAAGGACATCACACATTACACAAACCAATTACCAGGTGATTTTGGCTGGAATCACATTCCTTGTTTCTCATCCCAAGCATATTTCCGAATTGATCTTTCTGTTCTGTCTTCTTAATGTCCTCAGGCATAAAGGTGCGACTAGATTTTTTTCCCCCCTTTTCTCCCTTGGGCTAATTCTGAAAGTGTATGTACTAATAGTGAAAATAATTCTTTGTACTATGAGATCAAGAAAAAATAATTACAGATAATCGTTTATAGAAAGTGAAATTATTAACCGGAAAAATAACATGTTAAATTACAATGGTTGCCTAAAAAGAATTAGATGGTCAGTGTATAAATGAGTTGAGTCCAACTAGAAAAGGGTCACCGAATTTATTAAGCAAGACTATATATATATACGGTGTCCTTAATGTTAATAAATAAAATAACACTCAAGAGTGTAGCCTAATGGTCAATGGCCTGGGAGCGATGAACCATGAGTTTTAAAGATCCAAATACCAATGGATGCAAAAAACACTAAGTGATTTCAGTCCATAAGACCTTGGTTCGCAAAGTAAGAAGTAGTTACACGATAAAATAGTCGAGGTATATACAAACTGACCAGCTGACACGAAAAAAAGGTTCAATAAATAAAATAAGGGCCCAACAAATTGTACAGATGGACATGCATTAAGGTATAAAAAGTTACATACTTGGACTTGCAGCTGGGTATGAAGTGCCATGAGAGCATGCCGAATATAGACAACTAGCAATTTGAAGGTATATAGTGTCATGTGAGCTTTATTTTGCTGCTTCTTCACTAGAGGTCGGGCTTAACCACCTAAAACAAACCATTCATTCTAACTTTACTTATTCATTCTTCTTTTTTTCTTTTCTTTATATCTCAACAGGAATCTTCCTACTACTGAGGAGTGAGAGGACACAATCACATGTTCCTCCCGTTCATGTTCACTGGAAAAGGGAAAAATATACAACGACAATGAAATTACATATTGTCCTCTTTTCCACCCTATATCTACTACAGTTGTAAATGCGTGTTAGCATACAAAACTAAAACCTTGTTCCATCTTTCACACTATTATATATTTATATTCTCTTCTTTCCTACCACCCTCTATAGCTTACTCTTACCATATTGATATCTCATAAACATTATGGCAGCAACAAACACTAAAACCATTAGCTTCTGTATTTTCTTCCTTTTATTGATCTTGAGTCATGAGATTTTACATGTAGAGGCAAGGCACCTCAAGTCTAAACACTGCAAACACTGTTCAAAAACTTTGAAAGTGAAAAACAAGGGAAGTCCATCTTCAACCCAGGCAGCAGCAGTTAGCAGCAAGGCTGAGAATATTGATGGTTTTCAACCTTCAGGGCCAGGGCATAGTCCCGGTGTGGGTCATTCGATTCATAACTAGAAGACATTATAACATGGTTTTCATTTCCTTTTTGTGCATGCAATAAACTAGCAAAAATGGAGTAGATGTTATATTTTTTCTTTATTTGCATGTATGACGTTATGTTGACCCGTTGTAAATATAATTCATTGCTCGTAATTAGTTGGAGCGCTTGTTTTGTATACCTATTGGAACTTTTAATCTTAGCTTATACTTGAGATATTTTGAGCTAATTGTTGAAATAGTTATAGCACATACACAAAATAGTACCTAAATTAAGGTAAAGCCAAGGATAATCATATAAAATAAACTCTTAAAGCTAAAATCTAAAATCTAAACTTCCCCTTCTTACTTACAGCATTAATTGACGAAGAACCCACTCAATCCAAAAACTTAATTATTGTTATCGTGAAAAACAAAATGGGTTATGGCCAACTACAAATTTGCAAGAGGATCTGCATGAATTTGTATTTAGGCCTGAACTTCACTTAAAACTAGTTTTTGTGAAAATTGAAGATTTGACAATAGAGATTAGTGGTCACTTGAAATAGAACTTCAAACTATTTTTTTAATATTTTCACTTCATACTAAAGCTTATTTATGCTAATACTTATGCCAAACTAATATTTGCAAATACTTGAATACTAATCTTGCTAGTACAGAATAGAGTTTTAGCGCAGCCGATTTCCCATTTTAAAATATCAAGAGCTTCATCTATTACCACTGTGTTACGGCTGAATGCTAGTAGTAATTAAAGAAATGCAGCCCCTCATGCGATAACTTTGCATCTTAGTTTCTTTTGTCATTTAATTAATTGGAAAGACATGTATAATTACTTAACAATATAATTATTTAGTTAGTAATTATACAACTTCATAATTAAATTATCTTTGTTTGTCATACATAAATTACAACTAGTATGTAATTCCTTGAGTCATGTTTGGTTTCAGCCGAAGAGCGAGCTTACTTGTGCCGTGCCTATATATTCCTAGTCAATCTAGCAAACGTTCATCACTCCGTCTGTTTGAAAAGAATCTCTGAGCAGTTTCTAGAGAGAACATCTAACGAATGAGAGATCAGTTTTCGTAATTTCAGACTAAAAAAGAATTATAATTTATTGCTTCTGGTCGAGAAAATAAGCCGGAATAAAAAGACTGTTTGAAAAGACTCTCTGAGCATTTTCTTGAGAAAAAGGTAAATGCGCAATAAAATCTTGACAAGAGGAATATTATTATTAAACAGAAATAGAGAAAGTTGAGGAGCGAAGAACAAAATAGAATCTCCTGATACAATAAAGGTGGTTAAGGTAGAAGTACCATTTGGCAAGTTTGTTATATTTGGTGTCATATCGCAGCCATAGACGACATATAGTTACTAGCTCCCTATAAAATGGACGGTACATTATACTTTAATTAGTTGGTGCGAAATCCTTGGTTATCATGGCATTGCTATATATTGTTCTTTGATAAGATCATAATCGAATCTAGCATTTAAATTTTATGGATTCAATATTTAAATTTTTAGTATCGAATTCATTATATTTTTAAACTTTTGGGTTCAAACCTACAACTTGTTGCAATTTTAAGAAATTTTTACATATAAATTTATGAACAGCGCCGAAAATTATGAGTTCAGTTGAACCCGACGCTACTACTCTACATCCGCCCCCGGATAAGAGGACATCATGTGTGTTGGGACTCTACTCTAATTTCCATAAAAATTATTGTTTGAATGTTAAATTGTGTGATCTGTAATTGTTCAATCTATTATCTTGAATTGTTAGACAAGTCATATTTTTATTCACTTAATTACATTTTTAATATGATCGCTTACATGCCAATTTGATTTTTTATTATGAGTTAAGCATTTATGAGTTCTATTTAATGAAATTGGTGAAGATAAAGTATATGAAGAACCTCGGCATGCTTTAATATAGGAGTACTATATAAGGGAAAAAATAAAATAAAAAATTATTTTGATAGAGGACTTCACGTTCTCATTCCTTTCTGCATATGTACCTGGCGACGTAAAAAACAACGTACTGCTGTACTCAACATTGAACGTACCTAGACGTTCTTTCTGTCTTATGGGTGCGGAGAGGGGGTGCTTTGGCTAATTAGCTCCCCCTTGGCCATATATTTTGGTTTTATTTTCTTTAAAAAAATTTTAAAATATTATTTGTTTATGAAATATAACCATGTTTTGAGGTAAAAATTCAAAAAATTTCAAGCTCCCAAAAACTGGTTTATGGCAATTTACGGGTGAAATTTTCCATCCACTCACAAAACTTTAATTTTTTTTCAAATAAAATACATATTCAAACACAATTTCAATTTTTAAAAATTATTCTTTAACACAACTTCAAAAACTTTTTTTTTAAATTTCAATCAAATTTACGTACAAACGATTAGCTTAAACTTACAAGTTGCACCCATGTGTTCGGAGGAGACATTAATAACTATAGCTCACAATGCATGACTGAGGTGCCAGTTAAGCTCCATATCATGACAGTAAATCTCAGAGAAGAAAGAATATAATAAGATTACTGTTTTGTCTTCCTTTTTTTTAAAGAATGAAATTAATTACTATTGACATTTCCTTTACCGTAAAGGCGTAAAGATGGAATCTTAAAGTTGTTATACAAAGAGTCAAAGGAAAAAATAGGTAGTATAGTATTTGCTAGTATAAGGAAAGTACACATAAAGATGGAGTTCTGACCCCACGATTGAATTATAGTAGAATTAAGAGATAGTGGTAGTTAAGTTAGTTTATGATTAAGACATAACCAATCTTAAACCCCACATTGATTCTTGAATTGCTTTCTAATTAACTACAAAGATTATGCTTAATTCATTAAAAGGCTAGGTTAGTAGGTTCTCCATCCCTAGATGCTAAGTGTCGTATTTCCTTTTCCATTTTGGACCCGTCTCACATGGAGACAGGTACTCGTGGGTGAGTTGATTAAATAAAATCAGCAAGTTGAAGCATGCGTTATAGTACAGCTTAGATTTCTGTTTGTCCTTTAGATAATTTAATATTAATTCTTTTCGATTAGGGCTAATAGTGCAATTAATTAATTAAGATATCGAGCTGAGAGTCTGAGACAATCCATAGTAATTAATGGCGAGTTGAAAATGGCAGCGCACTACTAGTGGAGATTCTTGATTTGGCAAACCTTAAAAGGGGTAGTGAACTAATTCTTTTTCTAGTCAAACGAAAATCTATATTGAATTAGCAACTCTTAGTCCTTTTCAAGATTAGTCAAAAAGTACTGTAGTGAAACCATGGTCAGAAGAGTTAAAATGTATTTGCTTGTTTCTCTCTTCCTAACTCTAACGATTTTTTCAGGTTGTGATAAACAAGAGGTTAAGGTATCCTTAATTGTGAAGCCATTTGAAGGAAGAAGAGGTCACAGAAGTATTAACATGCACCACAGAAAGAACTTGCTTACTATTAGCACTGAAGATGAAGGTCATAGTCCAGGTGTGGGACATAAGCTTCAAAATTAGGACATATGCTCAAAACTCGTCAACTTTTAATTCTCGGTTTTGTTCACTTTATTGTGTGTTCTTTATGAAATAACATAAGTTGTTCGGTTTTGAGGGGATTGCTGCTTTCAGATATTGATCAGTTAGAAAACAGTGTATCATTCAGTATGTAAAATTTCGTTTCAATTCGCAAATTAAGCTTTAGTAGAGGAAAGTAACGCAAATTTTCCGAATCGTATACTCTGCTGTTATTGTTTTTTTATTTCTGTTATATATTTATGTTTTTGTCACAAGGTTTTCGTAACTGGATTGGGCAAAACGAGGTGAGAGGGTCAAACCTTTTACACTCATAGCCTCAAATAACAGTAGTACTGTAATAATAACCTTTCCATCTCATTTTATTTGGTACTATATTTGATTGGACGCGATACTGAAGTTTATATAATTTGTAATTTTATTAAAACTTATTAACAAATTTAAAAATATTTTCAATAAAAAATAAAATCAAACATTTTGGAGTGGTACATATAAATTGAACTCGAGAAAGTAATAATTGTGAAAAATGTATCCAACACAAAACCTTAAGGCAATGCGATATATGTTGCTTAGACATTATAATTATTTTTGAAGACCCTTATAAAACGGATGAGAGACAAGTATGTACTTCTATAACACCAATACTTGTTAAAATAGCACGGGCTAGCCAGTTTTCGGATTGGTCATTCAAAAATAGCCGGCGTTTGTCAAGTCATTGAAAAATAGTCACTATTTTGCTGCAACAGAGACCGGTCTAGCATAATATACTGGAGTTTGGTGCATTTGTGTATGAACTTCAAGCATATTATGTTGGACCGATATACTTTGCTGGCTCCAGTATAATATACTAGAGTTCCAGTATACTTTACTGGAACTCCAGTATATTATACTAAAGTATTTTTCGGATCTTGAACAGTATTTTCTCTCAGATTTATCTTTACATGAAAAGTGACTAAATTTCGATAACTTTTGAAACTGTGGCTATTTTTGAATGACCACTGGTAAATCTGGCTATTTTTGAATTTCTTCCCCAATACTTGCCATCACCTAATTGGGAAACTTTGGGCCCTAAAGCCCATTTTCTTAGGCTGTTGGAGTCCATCACTCCTTCGTCTCGGCCCAATGAATGAAAACAGGTGACTGCAAGGTTCATTTGTACCTTAAGAAAAGAAAGAGGAAAGCATTTGTCTCGGTTCAAGGTTCATTTGTCTCAGCACTTGTAAGTTGCTTTTGCAATTAAAAAAAATAAATAAAATGCAAGTACATAACCAAAGCGTACGATCTCTATACGGTATAGAAAATTTAACGTTTAGTTGTAAGATGCCAATATGCCATAAGATACAATGGGAGCTCTAAACTAGATATACTCATATAGACTCCCCTTCACGTGTTTGATTAGGCACGAAGTTTAAGAAAGAAAAGAAAACTTCTAAAACTTATGATCTAAAATGAGTCATAGCTATTTGGGTGGTTATTAATCATCTTATTAAAGAGTAATATTGCCTAAGAGTGGCAAACGGGTTGGATTGGATATAGTTCGGGTCGAAAACGGGTAATGAAAAAATAGATAAATTATCCGACCCAGCCCATATTTAATACGGATAAAAAATGGCTTAACCGACGGATAATATGAGTAACCATATTATCCATGACTTTTGAATATGAATACTTTTGAGAAAATTCCTAGTCTCCCAAATTTGAGAAACCCCCAATTTGAGGTTTTACAAATGTAAAAGTTAAACTCATTAGTTATCCATTGGTTACCCATTTTCTAAATGGATAATATGGTCCTTATCCATATTTGACCCATTTTTAAAAAATTTATTATCCAATACATTTTTTAGTGAATAATATAAGTAGTTAATTGTGTTCTTTTAATCATGTTGTCACCCCTAATATGGCCGTATAGAAAAAATTAAATCCCTGCAAAAAATATAAAAATTAAATTATTACTAAATATAGAAAAATTTCATTCTTTAATTGACTAAAAGAAAAAAGTATTGCATAAATTGAGACAGGGCTTAACAAATTACCATTTCTAACATTTTGGCTGCCCCAGCTATTGGAATAACAAAGACGGAAGTCCACTTAAATTTGACCGCACTCTCTCGCCTCTGTTTTTAGTGGAATTTTGCTTGTCTCGCGGTGAACTTAATATGTATTTGGCACCAATTTGTCCCCTGAAGGAGCTTAGCTATTCATCTATATAATATAAGACTATAAGTAGCAAATAATTTGAGATAAAAATAGGCATGACCAAATCTACTAAGTGCCAAAAACATCCTAAAGCCTAACAGGGACATTCTAATGCACATGGAGAATCACGGAAGCATATTGAGTCCAAAACTACATACTTCTCAAACATTTATTTTTCAAACAGATCCTCCTTCCCTTTATTTAAGTGTCATCCTTCATTATATGCACAAATCTATTACAATTTAGAAAATTGGCTAGGTTATAAAAAAAAAACATAAATTTGGTTAGCCACAAGTTCTTGTCACACCAGGCACAAAGTTATTGTGGTAATATCGGTTCATCTCAATTGGAAACAGTTTCTCTACGTACACAAAATAGGGGTACGATTTGCGTACACACTATCTTTCCCAAACCCTTATGAAATTACACTGGGTATATTGTTGTAACAAGTCTATTACTTTACTAAACTAATATTCTGGTTTTCAAGAGTTGCAATTAACATATATTCCATCCCCGCCCATCAGCTCCACAGAAGAAAATGTACAACTAATAAAGAAGTCCGACCTATGCAAATTCTAGTAATTAATCAATACATTCAGGAGTTAATGTTCTTCTCGTTTGTAGCTATTGTTACTGTAATATATTTGACACCCAACCCCTTCCTTTACATATAATCTCATTTTTCTAATGGTAGGCAATCATAGTTATTAGTTGAATTTGTCACTACAGTACTTGGCCTGCACTAAGGTGTGTGCATAAATTACTTGTAGTACAGGGGAACCGTTGGGCATAACAGATACGTGGGAAGTTCAGAATTTATCAGTCCGTCTGTGGTGGTAGTTGGATTACATGAGTGACTTACATGTCACACGTTGTCCCTATAGCAGTTAGTTACTGAAAATGAGAGGATATATTAATACAAAAGCAGAAGATAAGGCAGATTGCCACCCCTTGATGTTAACGAGAGAGAGGAGTACCGATGAAGTTGTTTCGAAATAGCCGGCAGTAAAGGAAATACAGTGAGTACTTAGTACACAGTAAGCAACCAACTTGGTAGCAGTAATAACAACAACATATCCACAGCATAATTCCACATAGTAAGTTGTGGGATGATACTGTGTATGCAGATCTTATCCCTATTGTGTAGAGATAGAAAAATTATTTCCGATAGATATTACCGTGGTGGCAATTAATGGTAATTTCCCGAGGACCATGCTATCTTTCTTTTCCTATAGTCCCGATCCGGCGACCCCCACCACTGCATATTAAACAAGCGAATAAGACAAATAGCAGATTGGAAGGACCAATTACAATAATTTGTTTCCCTTCCATATATACACTGCGTGTTGGTTCTATTTTCTAATTTGCAATATGATGGCATGCGAGGTGTAAAAATATTGTGCAAGTTGACGCTGGTTCGAGTTTAAAATTATTTTACTTGAATCCCTTAATGTATAATATAAAGCTAATGAAATGGATGTGTTTACCCTCAAAATCGGATAACAATTAGATTTATACGTGGTTTTAAGGATACACGATCTAGCTTGATACAAAATGATAAATCATATTGAAATTGAAATAAACAATGGGAAAGTAAATGAAAACCACACAGGTTGAACAGTCTTAGCCTTAGAAGTTTAGCCGCCCTCGAGCCAAAAAATATTTTTATCGATATCAGAACAGAATGACAAGAGAATAATAGGAACTAAAATAACAATACATTGCTTTGGAATGCGAGTTACAGTGTATTTCACAAGTAATCAGACCCCCTTTATATAGTATGGGAGTCCTACTCTAGGTACAATTCTATAAAAGGTATAAATCTCCCAGTTTGCTGATTTGCCGGATCCTTATTGATACGTGCCAAGATTCCCGCCGTGATATCCGACCGGTTACGGATATTTCGACCATCCGTTATTTCGGTCTTCTTTTGGTTATACCGGCTATGTTTCCTCGAGCTTATTCGGGGTCAGGGTCGATTCTGGGATCATGGACTCAATATTCTCGAGGACGGACATTCTGACCTCGTGTTCTGGTTCGATGAGACTCAGGGTCGATCTTCAACCCCTCGTGTTCCGAGCCCGATCTGTCATGCAATAGTCGAGCCTGATTTCGACCGTATACAGATAGTCCCCTCATTTTTCGGAGAGTAAACGACGAGAAACGATATGAGCTTCTGATTCTCACCTCGGTACTCCGCGTCAGAGACAACAAAATGAACGAAACGTCTCGTCAATCACATCTTAATGGTATTAAATGTTCGTCAGTTGTTGGTCGGCCATTCCTGGCTTTGAACCGTCGTTTGGAAATTATAAATACTCTCTTCTTCGTTCATTCAAACTTTACATCCAAATCTTCTCTACTCTTGTTCCTTAGAAATCTCTACATTTTCTAGCATTTCCATCCTGATTTCTTGAGATCTTTTAAGAACTTCCGCTTGTCTTCATTCCAGACCATCAAGTGTATCTCTTTAACTTCATCTTTTTCATCCCTTTCCCTTCATTTTAAAAGAAAATGGCGAAAACTTCAAAAACAGTTCCCTAAAAAGAAACTACTTCTACATCGCGGACGGCCGGTGAGGAACCAGCGGCAGAACCTCCTCTTAGCAAGTTCATTCCTGGCGGGTGCTCGATGACCGCCGATTTTAAGGATGAGAAACCTTCACCCGTACCTGGACGGTGCGAGTAGGTCTCGAGGTGCATCTGCTCGATCATAGAAGAAATTTTCCTCGTGGTTAAAAAGGATTGCAACTGGGTCGGAAAAGACGTGGTGGTTCTCGGGCCCGATGAAGATATCACTACCCACGTCGAGGGATAGTTAAGTGTTTACACTTATCCCTTTACGTTGGGCCTGTTGGACCCGGTAATCATCCACTTCTGCAAAAAGGTACGTGGTTTGCCTCGGTCAGATCCATCCCTCGTTTTAGAGGATCGTCATTCTTCTCCGGTTCTTCGTGAGTAAGATTGACGGATGTTCATTCACCGTTGACCATCTTATGCCCCTATACATTCCCCGATTCTTCTGGGGGAGTGATTAAACTTGCACGCCGGTCTAGTAAAGCCCCGTTCTTGAGCATCGATAAAGATCATGATCGAGGTTGGATAGGCCGATTTGTCTAAGTGAGGACCTCGGACCTGATCCTAGCCGAGTACATGTCGTTCCCTAAGAAGTGGAACATAAAATGTAAGTAAAGTTTCAGTTTTCCCAAAGTTTCATTCTTTACTCTCATTTCCTTCATTCTTATCGGTGTTTGGTGGCGTTGCAGCTGTTGCTCAGGGCCCGGATGTAGTCCCTCGACTCAAGGAGTTGGTCGAGGGCATTGTGTCGCAGAAACCGTGTTCTGAGCACGTATGGCACGAGCTTTCAAAGGGCCGGTGGGAGGCCCTTTCTCACGGTGAGATTCCTTTCTTGAGTGTACAACACCTTGGTTTCCTCCGTGCTATTGCACCCTTACTCATTTCTTTTTTCTTTGCAGGTCTTTCCAAGGATGTTGCAATGAGGCCCCCATCCGGTGATGAGGATTGTCCCGCCGAGTTCCTTCTCCGAGACAGGGTGGGGATAAGCAGAGAAAAATGGCTTCAAGTTCTCCGAACTCGGAGAAGAAAAAACCGAGGAGGAGGTTGGTGCGTAAATCCAAAGAAAGCACTAGTGCCCTAGAGCGTCCATCGGACTCACTCCGTCGGCTGAGGGATGAGTCTTAAAAGAAGAAGAAAAAGCTTCTGAACTAGTGGCCCGCGTGCGAGGCGACATCGAACTGCCTCAAATTAAGGGGACCGATGAAGAGGCAATGATCGAGGCCATTTTGCCCCAAGTTAGGGAGGCCAACAAAGAAATCGTGGCTGGTGCTTCTCGGGAAGAGGACAATGCCCTGAACGATGTACTTGGAGTGATAGATCTCCCTGAGTCACCTTCATTTAGTGATTCCATTGTCAGCGAGACCCGGACGCTGAGAGGGCACCCCAAGGGGTGGCAGACCCCTTTCACAACTCTTTTGATGGTTTAGACTCTACCGCCTCGGAGGACGTCATCGGGTCGGATGACTTACCGGTGCCAAGGAAGAGTCCGTCTTCAGGAACCAGTGGGCCTTCTTCAAGTCCGAAACTATTCAACCAGTTCCCAGCTCTGAGTGTGAATCCTGACCGGATGCTCTCGATTATCATGTCTATTTTGGAGGATGCCCGGGTCCTTTCTGCCTCCGTAGGGGTTGCAAGTTATCTTTGGTGCCTGATGACCGAAGAGGATCAAGCCAAGATGAACGAGGTGGACGCGCCCTGCCTGTTCAACGAAGCACAACAGGCACTAAATCGGGTAACATCGGATGCTTCTTTAGGACTTCTATTATGTACTTATATTAAGTCGTAAATAATCGTAACTTTTTTCTTTGTGTTTGTAGGCCTCGATGCTTCACCACGATACTTTTCTCCGATATCGGGAAGAGTTAAACCAACATGAGGCCGAGACTCGAGGGCTTACTGAGAAGAGGGATGCTTACAAACTTCTTAGCGAGAAACTCCAGGTTGAGCTAGAGGCGGCTCGGAAGGAGCATGTCGACCTGGTCGAGAAGGTAAGAAGAACATTTGATGTTAGTGACAATGAGTCGGACACGGTGGCTAACGGTCCGAACCCGCAGGTCCAACAGAAGCTTGATCAGATCGGGCAGTTCCGGGTAAAGGTGGATGCGATAAAGGTCGAGGCCGAAGAATGAAAACACAACATGGACCGCTTGTCCTCGAAAAAGGAGACTGATCGGGCATAATTGGCTTCGGCTGAGGTCCAGCTTCGAGCTGCAAAGGAAAAGGCCTTGGTGCAAACCAAAATGATCGAAGAGCTCCAGTCTTAGCTGAGTTCGTTCGTCTTCGATCAAGCAAATCTGGCCAAGGAGCTTGAGACGGCCAAGTCGGAGGCCAAGGTAGTTAAAGTCGATGCCGACGAGATGGTGGCCGTTTATAAGGCCAATGCCGAGGTGGCTCAGGTTCGAGCAAAGGCTATTATCGAGCACGCGAAGTGGAAATCTCGAAGGGAGACCCTCGAGGAAATTCATGCTCGGGGTTTTGACTTATCGTCTTAGATTGAGAGTACCAAAGAGCTCAAAGTCGAGGCCAATAAATTGGCCTATCCTGAAGATAATGAGGAGTCTGAAGATTCGGGCGAGTTCGAGGGTGGCGGAGACCCCGAAGGTGATGATGCGGCCATTTTAGTACGACCGTAGCCTTTTTAGTTCGGGTGTTTCCTAATGGGTTTATCACCTCGAGTTATCCGGTCTTGCCTTAGATAACGATCCTCGAACGGGGTTAGCCGTAGCTTTTTGGAGTTCGGTCAATGCCAAATAAGTTTCGTGCCCTCGGGTTTCGATATCCCGGAATGGTCGTAGCCTTTTAATTCTGGCAACGCCAAATAGGCTTTGTACCCCCGGTCTACGATAATCCAAGCCGTCCGAGTTTGTTTTCGGACGGCGGCCTTTGATTGGGAGTGATCATTTGAACTCGGATAAAGGCGGCCCTTGGTCTCGGTACCTTTAGGGGATCGAATGTAAGAAATTCCTTAAAAGAAAAAAGAGAAATTCTTAAAGGACAAGATATTTATCCGCAAGGTAGAAACTTTTATTCTTGTGCGTGATAGTTACACATGTGTACAAGTTTTGTGCCAGGGCTCGAGTAGTCTATACAGGCACGGTTCATGTGACCATTTGACCCTTACAGTAAATCTTATCGATCGAGTCGTGACCATTGAATCATAAAGTTTCCTTCCTTGCTAAAGTTATTATCTGAGGGTAACGCCCCCAGTGTTCGGGGTCGATCGAAGAGAGGCCTCGAATGCTATTATGATCTTTGTCACCGGTTCATAGCCGACCTTTAATTCTAAGTTAACACGATTTACTTGTTGCCTCATTATAAACCTTGCCGGAAAACCCATTTGGGACAAAACTGATTCAAGAAAAAAATAGTGCAACACGTGCTTTCAGACCTAAACTGTTAGTTCGGAATAGATATAAAAGGAAATGAATGGGTCGTACCGTAGCAATTGTATCGCTTCAAGTGAGCTATGTTCCAGTTGTTCGGTAGTTGCTCATCATTCATCATTCCGAGTTTGTACGATCCTTTATCGATGATCTATATAATCTGATAAGGGCCTTCCCAGTTCGGACCCAACTTCCCTTCGTTCTGGTTTCGGGGGTTTAGTGTAACCTTCCTTAGTTCCAGGTCCCCGACATTGAAGTATTGAAGGTTGGTCCGTCGATTGTAATACCTTTTGATCTGTTACTTTTGGGAGGCCAACCGTACAAGGGCTGCTTCGCGCCTTTCATCCAGTAGACTTAGGTTCGCGTTCATAGACTCGTCGTTTGATTCCTTGGTTGCATATCGGAGCCTGATACTTGGTTCTCAGACTTCGACCGGTATTAGAGCTTCAGCGCTATTGACCAGTGAGAACGGGGTGGCTCCGATACTGGACTTCGAGGTTGTACGGTATGCCTATAAAACTTCGGGCAGGATTTTATTCCATCTTCCTTTGGCATCAGCTAACCTCTTTCTGAGGTTTTGGAGTATGGTTTTGTTTGTCGATTCTGCTTGTCCATTCCCACTAGGGTGGTATGGTGTTGATAGGATGCTTTTGATCTTATGATCCTCGAGAAATTTGCTTACCTTGCTGCCGATGAATTGTTTCCCGTTGTCGCATAAAATCTCGATCGGCATTTCGAATCGGCATTTGATATGATCCCAAATAAAGTCGATGGCTTCTTTCTCCCTGACCTTTTCGTATTCTTGGGCTTCCACCCACTTAAAAAAATAGTCAGTCATAAATAATATAAATTGAGCCTTACCGGGAGCCCATGGAAGGGTGTAATACTCCATATTTAATATGGGTATTTAAGTAACTAGCTTAAAAAATAAATGGGCCTTAGCCCACAAAAACGTGAATAGCATCAGATAAAGGGAAATAAACAAAATAAAAGGGATTAGGGTCCTTAATCTTTTAGGAGTGAAATTATTGAATCAAAAATTGGGAAAACTTTAACAGAGCTTTAGAGCTCCTTCGAAACAGAGAAAGCAACTAAGAGTTTTGTGCAATAGGAATTTTTCTTTTATCAAACAAACATTCTAAACATACCCAAACAATTGAAACAGAGAAGTAAGAAGCACTTATTGTTTCAGATCTCTTTCGGCTAAGGAGGGTAAGTTCTCGATAGTGTTCTTGATCTTGTTTTCTGATTTATGAACATCGAATTAGGTGCTGAAAGATTAAATAGCTATGAGAATTATTTTGGAAAATTAATATATTTTTCTGGTTTCGGCTCATTGCTTAGAGTAGAAAAGAATCATATGTAAAGAAAAAAAGAAACAGTTTAGTAGTATTGTTTTTACTTAAATGGGTATATATATTAATCTTTATCAGATTTGAGATAAATTACTATATTAAGATTTAGTTTGGTATATCACTGTAATGAAAAGAAATAAAAAAACTTAAGGTATTCTTTTTATTTATCATGGATTCCCTATGAAGATTGAAAAAGAATATATTCTATTAGTTTATACCAAGAGCTCTAACGTACAGGTTAGCAATACTTGTAAAGTACTACATGAGAAAAAGATTCAAATACAAAATATAAGAACAAATAGAGAACTATAATTTCTATTCATTTAAGTACTAATAAATTGCTTAGGAGAGAATCAATGGTCATATTTAAGAGGAATGAAAATAGGAAAATTAATTAAAGGTGACAAGGATGACCAATTATTTTGGTACTTCACGAAGATAATACATAGATTGATTTTGTTACAAGTAGGTAGTTGAAGAAGTGGGATGAAGTGCTCGAGGTGACGCGTTTGGTATTCCTACATGAATACTGTGAGTAGTAATCTTACCGCAATTTGTTCTTCTATAACCTTCATGGTTTATACATGATTTTTAAAATAAAATATTTTACCGAACATTTGAATTTTTCATGTAGGACAAGTCCTTTACTTGATATGGTACTGAACAGTTTACTTGAGATGTTTACAATTATTTAAGATGTTCTCACTATTGCTAGACATGTTTTACTATTACTTGAGATATGATTACCGTTACCGAAATTGGATTACATGATTTGATAAAAATTGAAATGCCCTGTACTGTTTTGATAATGCTTCCATGTGAAGATTTACTGTTTACAAAGAAAAGTATGAACGAGAGGAGACTTTGAAGGACCCCGTAGCTAACGGCGGGTTCGTTAGACCTGGTGCACCTTGTATTTACTGATTACCGAGTACAGTTAGAGCCCTCGCTAGTGGGAAGGTAGAACTAGCATACAGTTATAGTTTTCCCTCGAGTAGGGACCTACAGTTATATTTGACTCCTTTTACGAAGGAGTCCACACAGTGATACAAATTACATGATACTTTCTTGGAAACCTCCCAAACATAAAGGATTGATATGACATAGTGCTTACCGAGTTTATTACCGAATTGTTAAATTGATTTCTGGTACGGAAAACACATGATGAGAGTGATTATTGTTTATTATTTATGAAAAAGGGCATTTATTCATGATATTTTCTGATTACTACACAATCATGTTTTTAACTTGTCCCCGATAAAAATGATTGTGGTTAAGTGTTATTACTCATGAGCTAGCGACTCACTCCCTGTTATTTTTTTTTACAGAGACATCAGTTGGAACGAGTGAGGATTTCATTAATTAGAGTATACGAGTTGATAATTCCCGGTGAGCCCCGCACTTGTTTATGTGGGTGAAGAGTTTATTTATTATTGTCGTCTTTTCTTTTGAATTCCTAGAGTCTCTCCATAGTTATTTTTATTAGTTTTATAAGGATTCATTCGTTATAATGGAGTAGTTACTAGTATTGCACATTCTTTCTGTATTTTTGAGATGAGTTAGTATTATTATGTTGGTAAGGTTGATAATGTTGGTGAAAGCTTTTTTTTGGTTAGTTGATGAAGGTTGTGACTGATTTAGGTGAATATTTATTGGTTGTTGTTTGTTTATAAGACAGGAAAACTTTTAGGTAGTCCTAAAATAGGGGAAACTCTATCCGATTTTCTGTAAAATACCGATGAGGCTTACTTGGGGGCACTTGCTCCTAAGCGCCGGTCATGATCCTAAATTGGGTCGTGACAAGGGGGCCAACAATATCCATTCCGTACTTCATGAACGGTCACGGTGACAAAACTGAATGCAGCAGCTCCCCGGGCTGATGAATCATCGGAGCGTGTCTTTGACAATCATCACATTTTTGTACGAACTCCTTCGTGTCTTTTCCTTATCGATCCAGTAATAACCGGCTCTGATTATTTTTCATACTAACGATTCGGAGCCCGAATGATTTCCGCAGGTACCTTCGTGTATTTCCCTCAAAACGTACTCAGTATATCCTGGTCCTAGACATATTGCGAGTGGGCCATCGAATGCTCTTCTGAACAGGGTTCCGTCTTCGAACAGGCTAAACCGAGCTACCTTTGTACGTAGGGACCTCGATTCTTTTGGATCCGAGGGCAGTTTCCCGGTCCTAAGATATTCTACATATTTATTTCTCCAGTCCAGAGTTAGGCTCGTCGAGTTGAACCGATGTAATATTACCTGCAACTTATCCAAGTATCTTTGCATTCGTTCTTCTCTGACCTCGAATATTCCATTAGCTTGGTTTACCACAAGGAAGGAGTCACACTTGGTTTCGATCACTTCTGCCCCCAAGCTTTTGGCTAGTTCAAGGCCTGCAATCATGGCCTCATATTCAGCCTTGTTGTTAGTAAATTTCGCAGTCTTAATAGATTATCTAACTACGTTTCCTGTTGGTGGCTTTAATACGATGCCAAGTCCGGACCCTTTTGCGTTTGAGGCACCGTCAGTAAAGAGGGTCCAGATTCCCAAAGAGGTCCCTGAGCTAATTAATAACTCTCTTTCGACCTCGGGTATTAGGTCCAGCGTAAAGTCGGTCACAAAGTGTGCCAAGATTTGAGACATAATGGCAGTTCGAGGTCGGTATTCAATATCGTACCCACTTATTTCCATGGCCCATTTGGCCGACCGGCCCGAGAGCTCGGGCTTATACATAACGTTCCTCAACGGGTGAGTAGTTACGACACATATGGGGTGACACTAGAAGTACAGTTTTAGCTTCCTAGAGGTGCTTAGATAAGCGAGCGCCAGTTTTTCTAGGTGAGGGTATCTAGTTTTGGCCTCACCTAGGGTCCTGCTAACATAGTAAATTGGAAATTGCGTACCTTGTTCTTCCCGGACCAGGACTCCACTTACCGCTATCTCCGAAACTGCCAAGTACAAGTATAGTTATTCGTCAGCCTTCGGTGTGTGAAGCAACAGTGGGCTCGATAAGTACCGTTTGAGTTCCTCCAAAGCTCGTTGACATTCCGGGGTCCATGAGAAGTTATTCTTCTTCTTCAATAGTGCGAAGAATCGGTGGCTCTTATCGGACGACCTCAAAATGAATCGTCCCAGGGCGGTTGCGTCTGGTTAGTCTTTGTACGGCCTTCACATTGTCCACGACCGTGATATCTTCGATGGCTTTGATTTTGTCGTGGTTGATCTCGATTTTTCGGTTGGATACTATGAATTCGAGGAATTTACCCGACCCAACTCCAAACACACATTTTTTCGAGTTCAGCTTCATATTGTATTGCTTCAATATGCTGAAGGTTTCCTGCAAATGTTTTAAATGGTCCTCTGCATGTAGGGACTTAACCAACACGTCCTCAATGTAAACTTTTATTGATTTTCCTATTTGTTCCTCGAACATCCGGTTTACTAGGCATTGATAAGTGGCACCAATATTTTTTAATCCGAATGACATCACGTTATAGCAGTACGTGCCGTACTTTGTGATGAATGAGGGTTTTTCCTGATTACCCGGGTCCATCCGTATTTGGTTGTACCCGTAATAGGCATCGATAAAACTGATGAAATCGTTGCCGGCCATGGCATCGATCATACGATCGATGTTGGGCAGAGGAAAACTGTCTTTGGGACACGCCTTGTTCAAATCCTTATAGTCCACACACATTCTTAATTTGTTCCCTTTTTAGGGACTACCATTACGTTTGCTAACTAATTCGGGTATTTAACTTCCCGAATTGACCCTATTTTAAGGAGTTTAGATACCTCGTCCTTGATGAAAACATGTTTGACCTCGGACTGGGGCCTCATCTTCTGTTTAACCGGATGTAATTTCGGGTCGAGGCTTAGCTTGTGAGTGGCTATCTCCGGTGGGATCCCTATCATATCAATATGGGACAAAGCAAAACAATCTCTATTAGGTATAAGAAATTGAATGAGTTTTTTCTTGAGTTCGGAGCTTAACCCCGTACCCAGGTATACCTTTTGATCGGGAACCCCGTAATCATCATCCTCTCCTTCCTCTCATTTGTCCGAATCTGCCGAGGCTGGTGTCAGTGATTGCAATTTGGCCCCGTTTTCTACCATCCGATCCAGATCCTTCGATGTTGAGATTATAGATACCGGTATCACCTCCTTGACTACGAACGTTTCCTTGGAAGTCGGTTATTCATCATAGACTGTTTTGACTCCGCTAGGTGTTGGGAATTTCAGGGCCCGGTGCACTGTCGAGGGAACTTCCCTCATGTTTTGGATCCATGGCCTTACGAATAAAGCGTTGTACCTCATGTCTCATTTGATCACATAAAATTTAGTCTCCTAGATGGTCCCGGTGGTGTTTACTGGTAATGTTATCTCGGCTTAGTGGTTTCATAAGCCATGTTGAACCCGTTTAGAACTCGGACTGCATGCACGATTTGGTCTTGTAGACCGAGTTGCTCCATGACCCTCGATCGAATGATATTGGCAGAGTTATCTGGGTCAATTAACATACATTTAACTAGGGATTTATTTAAAAGTATAGATATTACTAGTGCATCATTTTGGGGCTACACGATTCCTTCCGCGTCCTCATCGTTGAAAGACAAAGTTCCTTCCGGTATGTAATCTCGAGTCCGTTTCTTTCTTGTGATGGATACTTTGGTGTGTTTCAACATCGGCCCCGGAGGAACATAGACCCCACCTATAATCATGTTAATGACTTGTTGAGGTTCTTCTTGCTCATCCTGCTTGTTAGAATCCATATTCCTGAAATGATTTTTTGCTCGGTCGCTCAGGAATTCTCGAAGATGTCCGTTGTTGAATAATCGGGCTACTTCCTCTCTCAATTGTCGGCAATCCTCCATTCTGTGGCCGTGAGTGCCATGATATTTACACATCTGGTTAGGATCCCTATAGGACGGATCTGATTGTAACTGTCGAGGCCATTTTGTATCCTTGATGTGTCCGATAGCTGATACAATGGCGGCAACATTGATATTAAAGTTGTATTCCGATAACCTCGGTGCTTCATTAGGACCGATAGGCCTATCGAAGTTGTTTTTTCTCATGAATCCCCGGTTGATATGACCTCTGTCACTTCTCCTTTCGTTTCTCATAGAGTTTCGTCCGGGCCCGCTGCTTATTCGATCTCCATTATACGACTGGTATCGATCCCTGTTTGGTCTCTGTTCATGATCGATGTCTCTCTTGACTCTACTGATGTTTCTGACGGGATAAACAGACCCCGAAGGGGGACCGAGTTGATCATCTTCCACTCTAATTTTTGATTGATATCGGTTATGCACATCGGCCCAAGTAACGGTCGGATATTCTACCAAGTTTTGTTTCAACTATTGTGAAGCCGCCGAGCTTCGGATATTGAGTCCCTGAGTGAAAGCTTAAACAACCCAATCATCAGCAACCAGCAGTAGGTCCATCATTTCCATCTGAAATTGGGATACGAACTCTCTGAGCATCTCGTTATCTTTCTGTTTTACTTTGAAAAGGTCCGACTTCCTGGTCTCGACCTTGATGGCACCAGCGTGTGCTTTCACGAAAGAATCTGCAAGCATAGCAAATGAGTCAATAGAATTAGGAGGTAAGTTGTGATACCATATCATAACTCCCTTTGACAGGGTCTCCCCAAATGTTTTAAGCAGAACAAACTCGATCTCATCGTCTTCCAAGTCGTTCCCTTTGATGGTACATGTATAAGAGGTTACATGCTCATTTGGGTCGGTCATTCCGTTATACTTAGGTATCTCGGGCATATGGAATTTCTTAGGGATCGGCTTCGGAGCCGCGCTCGGAGGAAAAGGTTTTTACACTAACTTCTTGGAATCTAGACCTTTCAATATCGGTGGTGCTCCTGGGATCTGGTCTACCCTGGAATTGCAGGTTTCCACCTTTTTGTCATTAGCTTTGATTTTCTTCTCCCCTAATTCTATCCGTTTTGTCAATTCTTCGAGCATCTTTATGATCTCGGGGTTAGCCCCCGATTCATGTTCATTCGACCTTTCTGCGACTGGTTCATCCCTACAGGTGACTTCCCGGGGTAGATCGGGTTCAACTCTGCTCGGTGCACGACTTTAGTTCTGTAACTGAGCTATCCCCGCCTGTTGAGCCTGCAACATTTCGAAGATCACCCGTAAACTGATCCTGTCCCTTCCAATGTTTTGTGTATTTTGAGTTGCCGATCGGGCTCCATCACGGACGCTATTCTCGGGGTCAGTTGACAAGTTTGCGTTGATAGCCACATGTGAAATAGCATCAATTGGGTCTGCGATCGGAATTTCGATGGGATCAGCGGGTGGTACCTCGTTACCGGGTGCTACATTGTTATTTTTACCGTGGTAATCGGACTCGTTATCAACATATAGGTGTGTTGATTGAGAGTTCGACATTTTGTGTTTTAACCTTAAATCAGAGACACTTCAAAGATCAAGTGTAAAGTAGTGTGTGTTATGGAAATTTGTATCAAATAACCACTATTATCTTTAACCCCACGATGGGCGACAAACTATTTACCCTCAAAATCGGATAACAATTAGTTTTATACGTAGTTTAAATGATTGTGATCTAGCTTAATGCAAAATGATAAATCAGATTGAAATTGAAATAAATAATGAAAAATTAAATGCAAACTACACAAGTTGAACAATTAGAAGGTTAGCCGCTCTCGAGCCAAAAAAGTATTTTTATCGATATCAAAACAGAATGACAAGAAAATAATAGGAACTAAAATAATAATATATTACTTTGGAATGCGAGTTACAGTGTGTTTCAAAAGTAATCAGACCTCATTTATATAGTAGGGGAGTCCTACTTTAGGTACAATTCCATAAAAGGTAAAAATCTCTTGGTTGCTGATTTGCCGGTTCCTTATTGATACGTGCCGAGATTTCGACCGTGATATCCGACCGATTACGGATATTTCGGTCTTCCATTATTTCGGTCTTTTGTTGGCTATACAAGCTATGTTTCCTCGAGCTTATTCAGGGTCAGGGTCGATTCCGGGATCATGGATTCAATGTTCTCGACGATGGACATTCTGTCCTCGTGTTCTGGTTCGATGATACTCGGGGTCGATCTTCAACCCCTCGCGTTCCGAGCCCGATCTGTCATGCAATAGTCGAGCCTGATTTCGATCGTATACAGTATAAAAATCATGGAAGACCAGAGAGCTTAAATTCGAGCAAGAAAAAAAATAATAAATGATTTTCTTCTCATTTGTCTAAACGTGATGAGGGTGCACACTAGTATGACTGAATACCACCTTTATATATATGAAAAAAAAGGACCAAATATCGTCTCACTTGACAAATGTGTAGTGATGTGCGTTATGTGCACAATTTTTCTGTGAGTTTGGGCTCGAGTGACACATGGGTTGTAACTATTTGACTGAATGGAGCAAAAAGCCCTTTTCAGGGTTGGAACCCGTTGGTAGTGGGTACCAATGCATGCATGGTCAAGAGAAGGTGGTCCTAATGGAAGAGCTTTTTAAATAAAATCTCAATCCAGCCAAGTGAAGGCGACCGGTTAGACTCCTCTCTATAGGGGACCGCTCAAACTAGCCCATTGCAAACGAAGTAATGGTTGTTAGCAGGGATGAGGAACTGTAATTGCCCAAGGGAAATACTATATCATTATTGGAAGAGTGACCAAAGAGAGCGGAGCAGACATGGCCAAGGATTTTCCAGGGAGGATTTGTCTGACTCTGAAAAGGTTTTCTTAGTTTTCTACTCAGGATTTAGTATTATTTTTGAATTCTAGACTAATTCGAATTCGCGTCGCGTAAGATTCATTAAATTAATGAAAAAATAAATAGACACCAAAGATATCTGTTATTTAAATTTAGAGGAGAGTTTAATTAGGCGAAGTCAGGGGTAGAATGATTTTTACCATTAAACAGTAAATGACACTCATTCCTATCTTTTCTTTGACAATCAACTTAGAACAAATTACCATTATTTTCTCCTCTCATTCCTTTTTTTAAATCTTAAGTACTTTCTCTTTTGTTTTATCAATCCAGAACATGCATAATAATATTTTGCAAGTGAGGGATGGAGCCCATAGACATCCTATCCTTTGTACGAAAACATTCTTTCAAACTTAAAAGTCTGTAACTCATTACATTCAATAATTGAAGACTTTCTTTAATGTCGTTGTTGCTCAATTATTAGTGCTTACCTAATAACACTTACAATAAGATTATTAGTCAATTACTACAAGTAACTAAACTCCATGCTGCCAATTAGGCAATTATCTTTCAACATTTATGAATTTGCGGACTTTTAATTTATTAATAATGATGTTGAAATTCGATTAGGTTGTTGGCAAGTAGCTAGTAGTAGATAAACAAGAACAAATACTGGGCCCTGGGAGGCAGCTATTTGTGAATTGTCATAGGTGGGCTATACCACTTAAGGGGCCGTTTGGTGGGATAAGGATAACAATGTCGGAATAAAATGTGAGATTATTTTATCCCGCATTTAGTATGAGTATTCGTTAGTCTCGAAAATTATTTTATACCAAAATGGCGGGATTAGTATTCCATATAGAAGGTGGGATAGTTAATTCAATGAGATATCCCAACCTATGGAATATCCTTGTCTATCCCGTCTCACCAACCAAACGACCCCCAATAATTTTAAGTTTTTTTTGGATATTCATTGCAAATTAAATACATAATTATTTTCATTGTGTTTTTCATTCTAAGATGTATTTAAACAAGTACTTTTTTTACTACTACAGTTATTTTTCAGCCATACACCAGGAATTGATTATTCTACTCTGAATATTGATTCTATATATAGTTCCATACATTGGCGAGTTAATATAAAAAAGAGAAGGCTGTACCTGTAGCAAAATACCCAATCTCAAAATCGTACTTTTGAGTTCTGAAGATAGAGTGTATTGGATGCCGTATATGTCAATATTTTAGGCAAATAGAGACACAGAGACCGGCTATCATTGATTAATTGTGTTGCTTTCATTAGTTATAACCACCATAAATATATGAAGCATTATTATACTGCAGTCACAGCATGATGAATTGATATAATATTGTAGTATATAGAATTGACCAATAAATAAATTATTTGCTCATTACCTATAGTTATTATTACAGGGAACTAGTGGCTGCTTAGTTGGATTTTGAAGTGATATTTCTAACAGGAAAAAAAGAAGAATACTTGCGTATAACCTCAAATAGAATTACACCAAGTCTTTAATATTTCTGGAGGGGCTGATCAAAAGTTTGACAACTTTAAAAATGAAAAACAAAAAACCTATTTAGCACAGCTCACTCCAAGAAAAGTGATGATACATTATTTAGCATAGGTCCTCTATTAACAAGGATACAACAGGAATGAGTCTTATTAACATGTTCAAGTTTTGGCTTTCTCTATATCTCTTTGGAAGTTTGCTACTTAAGATGAAAAGTTCTGACAACATTCTTGAGTTTCAACTGCTAATTAAAGTCCGATTAAACTGGATTAGGTAAAGCACTAATGCATGCGCGAGTATGAGAGAGAGAGAAGAACCAGGGAGAAGTTGGAGCAGGCTGGCACTATCACAATTTATCATAAAGAATTATTCTGTCACTTAATTAATCTGTTTTTATTTCATCACAATAATTTTTTTGAAGTAAAATGATTTTTGATAATAACCATGCATATGTCCATATATCATGGGCCAAGAAAATAAAATAGTTTAAGATACATTTTGAGATTTACTTATGTTTTTATCTTGTGAGATTGTTCCATCAAATTATGCCACATCAAAAAGCATTCATTAAAATATTTGGACCGATAAAAATAACTGATATTCGATGAAATAATGGTATGATCAGGGAATGGAAATTATTGAACTGAAAAGGGCACATGTTCACAATATAATATGTTTCAAAGCTAAAAATGTTGTATGAACAAGCATGGGATATGCCTTCACGTGCTTAGCTCAATATAATATAAGTTGTTTCACCTAATTGTTACTCCACTTTTCCTTAGTTCATGTTTTGCTATTTTATTGCATCCTAAATGCCTGGAACTGAAGCATTCTTTTAAAGCGACCCTTTCCTTTAGAATATCTACTGGGGACAATATCTACTGATCCGAGTTTAAATGCTTTGCTACAGTAGAAGCCCTTTTATAGGCTGTCAATAACATATATAATTGTAAAATTGTCCTATCTATTAAGGGCGAAGATCTCGAATGTAAACTACTATATGTTCCTTCCTTAATCTTTTAGTCCTTTATCAAGTTTTTTCAGTGTCTGCTGCTACATTGAACATACTTTAGGAACAAACTGAAGCAATATTACTTTTGCACTTAATTCATATTTTAGTACTAGTAGTAATTATTAGTACGACCTTCAAGGTGTTTGTTCCCATCTCTCATTAAAAGGGGATTGAGTACTTCTTATTTCTTGTCAATTTTTCCTTTTAATTATGAGTTTTGATTGAACAATAAAGATCAAGCTTCATTCGACACAAGAGCCGATTTTCTTGTTCAAACCTTACGAGAAATGTTTTTCTTGAACCGAAAGTCTATCATAAATAACTTATACACATTATCCTCCCCAGATCTCATACTGTAGGAATACACTAGATATGTTGAAGTTGAATATTATGAGTTTTGATCTGGAAGGATTTTGGAATGGGTACTTAATTAGGAATTATGAATGAAGAAAAGCATAAGCCACGAGAAAAACCTTTTAAGATTTGCACATATATCCTCCATTAGAAGCAATAATCATTTATTACAATTCTGGGATGAATTTGGTAGACTTATCACAATGCATGAGAAGTTTTGTACTTGGTACTCATTTTCTGTTATAAATCAATGGTCTAAATCGAGACAGACGCATAATAATTACCCAAAAGGAATATAACCTAATTAAAGTTGTCCTTTCGCTACACGCATTCTTGGATGAATTTGATACATGTATATCACACTGCTTCCTACTGTGGGACGCATGAAAAAGTTATTACTTTGGTAACAAATCAAATATACAAATCGATTGAAATATGTGTAATAGTTACCTAGAAAATCCCTAAATGTTAGTAGTCTTTTACTACAAGTATTCTTTATGAATTTGGTACACATATAAAGCTGCTGTTGGCTGTGGAATGCACGAGAAGTGTACGTACTTTTGTACCGTAATTTTTATGACAAATGAAAAGTGCAAATTAATTAAAAAGAGTCGGATGATTACCCGAAAAATACTTCAAGTAATCTTGAAGGTCCTTTCTGCATTTTAGCAGTAATTGCTTCCAAACACTTCTTCTTTGCTTGTACTTGGAAGCAGTAGACGTTACTTGGCCTTTTTATTTATTTATTTATATTTTATAATCTTCTTACTCCTGTTTTGTCTTCTTCTTTTTTTTAACAATTATCTTTGGATTCAAGTTTGAACTTACTTAATTTACATTTGATAAAATTGAAATGGAAAACAATTCTTAAAATTTTTCCAATTAGATACTTTGAACAAATGTTTAAGATGATTTAATGAACTATTAAAACTGAGGAGCAAGAGATATATTTGGATTATGTGTATAGCTTTATGGTAACAATTGCATTTTGAGCATCGATCAAATTTTCTTGAAGCACTATCTTCTGATACATGTTTTTTACCCTCAATATTTTGACATAGAAAGAAAATAAAAATCAAGTGAAAACATTATCCAAAGATATCCTTCGCTTTTTAATAATTAGAACATTGAATGATTATTTCGTCAAACATTCAAACGTGATAGTAAAAAAGCAAATAAGATATAATTATTCTACTTGTAAACACATATACTATATTTCATTTAAATTAAAGTAGAGCCAAAAATGATAGCTAAATTATCAAAATAAAGTAATAGCGAAAGTTTGTTGGTGCATGGCCTATCCTAGCTATGTGACGGTTGGTTAAACGGAAGACCTTAGAGAAATACAATGGTTTCATCCTATCCATATACAGTATGCGGTTTGTATATACTAAAAGAAGAGAGCCGCCCTCCCCTCACCTCACCCATAATGCAAAACAGCCAAAATAGGAAAAAGTAAGAAAATGAGGGGTGCAGCAGGTCCACAGTGACGAGAGCTGGATAGCATATATATGCAACTCAATGTTCCAACTGAAATATTAGAGTGGCATGGAATATTTAATTTTATATTTTGGCATGACTTGTACATACACTACTTATGATACTATTTTTTATATTAAAAAAAACACAATAAATAAATAAAGTATTTTGTATTTACGTATATTAATAATTGTTTTTATGACTAACTTATTAAAAATGATCAGGTAAATTGAGTCAAACAAGTTGAGATGGAGTAATTTGGAGTTATCGTAAATTGTAACGGGTGAGATAGATATAGCTTTCACTGCCGCCCAAACAGCCTGACCTATACACTCGTTCCGTCCGTATTCATTTTTACTGAAGAAAGAACCCTCTCTCCTATTCTTGAAGTCTATGCCTTCTGCCATTTACGTTACTGTCTTTTTCTGTCTTTAACTCTAATTTAGTAATGGGAGGCGCGCAGCAATAAGCCACCCTCACTCTCCTCTTCTGTTAACACTCGCGCCCGCCAATACGAGTATTGTTTTTTTCTTTTCTTTTCTCGCCTCTATATATTGATGGTATATTCGCTCTGTTTCAATTTATATGAACATGTTTGATTGATTACGAAATTTAATAAAAAAATAAAGATTTTTTAAATTTGTGATTCTAAACAAGTCAAAAAAGGGTCTACGGTATTTGTATGGTGATAAAAGTTTCTTATTAAGGGTAAAATTAAAAGTTTAAGATAAATTATTTTCAAATTTAGAAAGTGATTATTATTTTTGAAACGGATAAAAAAAAAAAAATTCACATAAGTTGAAACAGAGGGAATAGTATGTACTTTCTAAGCTATTCAAAAAATAATTATACGTAACAATTCATGAAAAGTAAAATTAGTCATTTAAAAAATTAAGTAAATTATCTATTACAATATATTTAATATACGTTGATACTATAAAACATTTTATATTATTGTATTTATAAGTTACAAATTTCTTATTTTTTTTCTTTGTTAAAAGTTTTAAATTTTTTGCAAAATCGAACTCGAAGCTTTTAATTAAGAATAATTAGATAAGATTCTCTACAGAGATATCATAGTAAATTACTAATATTGCTTTACTACTAATAATAACAAACTACTTCCACTCCAATAAAATATTAATACTTAATGTTGGATCAATATGACAATATCCTTCAATTACACACTACTACAATAGGGGTGTACAAAGCGAATTGGAAAACCGGACCAAACTAAAAAGTCAAACCAAATCAATTAAAAAATCAGACTATGTTTAGTTTGATTTGGTTTGGTATTGAGTAAAAAAAACCCGAACCAAACCGACATATAAATGTATAATTTTTATATATACTTTTAAGATTTTATATAAAATTTTCTTTAAAAAATGTCCAGAAATATTTGATATTCTCTTGCGAGATATAATATTTAATAGTATATAAAGTGCTCCATATTTATTAATCTTAAGTAATGGGTTGTATGATCACTTTATCATCAAATGTTACTGAAATACATCTATTTGTTCTTCCATATTCATTCATATGTTGAGATTTATTAAATTGTTATATTGTTTTTGAATGTGAAGTGATTATTATTATTTAGGTATCATATTGATTTTTATATTTAATTATTAAATTCGGTTAACCTTGAAAGTGTACATTAACGAAATATTACGGTCAGACGACTAAAAAAATAACTATTATGCGTTACTAAGAAAATTCTTTCGTAAGAATATTTTAATAAATAATATATTTGTTAATTTTTTATTTTTTTACTAAATATATATTTTCTTATTAAAAATTTAATAAAATAAGATTAAAATAATATTTAAGTAATAATAAACCTAAAGAATCTAAAAAAATCGATAAAATCAAATCAATCCAAACCGATATAATTAATTTAATTTGATATTGATAAAAACTGAATCAACCCGGTTCACGCAAACCCTGAGTACAAAGATGCTTACAACTATGCTCCTCTAGTCCCCCAATCCCACTACTACTACTTTTATCTATCTCTATCTCCATCTCTATCTCTATCTCTACTGTCTTCACTCTCTTTTCTGTTTCCTTTAACTTTCCCGCTCTCTCCTCTTTTCCTGACATCATTCTCTCAATTTTCTTTCTTTTACTCTCTCTCTCATATATGTTTGTGCTTTTTGATGTATGTTCTTTTTTCACCTGTCTGAATTTCTTATTCTTCTTTCAATTCTTTCTTCTTTTTCTTTCGAAAATCATTTGGGTTGGAATTTACCATAAAATTTGATGTTACCATTGGGTTTGCAGATTTTGACGAAAATAAGGAGAGATGAATAACAGAATCCGACCACCTATGCAACCCAAAAAAGTTCCTTTGCATCCTCAATATGTGAGTTCTGTTATTCAATTTTGGTATGCATGAGCTGATTATGCTAAATAATTGTGATTCCCCTTCTTTCCTGTCCCCTCCCTCTTTTTTCCCTGTTTCATTCTTTTTGGCCATTGTCTTGAGATAGTAAATTATTAACTGTCATCTGTAGTCTGTACTGACAAAAGTGGTCATCTTTGAATCCAATATATCTGAATTGGGTGCTTTATTCTTATCTTCAAGACCCCTTTTGCTTAAACAGCTCATTGTAGTTAATTGACTCTGAAAGAATTGTTTCAATCGAATTCTTGATAGGAGAAAAAGACGGAAATACAGCAAACCAAATTCTTGTCTGCAGAGAAGTCCAGAGTCAATCGGCGTCAAGCAGCAAGAGACAGAAAATTAGTCTTACTTCAAGATGTATATTCTTATCTCTTCTTTTTATTCTTAACATTAAATTATTCATCTTTATTCTGAAATTAAGTTTCTATTTTTCATTTGGCAGGTTGATAAGCTAAAGAAGAAGCTGAGGCATGAAGAAAATGTTCACAGAGCTTTGGAGAGGGCTTTTTACAGACCTTTAGGAACTCTACCCCGCCTTCCTCCTTATCTTCCCAAATATGTTAGTAGTATTCTTAAAAAATTACTTCTATACTGTTGATAAATAAAAGATATTAAAAGTGTCCCACACTGGTTGAGGAAACGAGTTGTTGACTCCTTATATGGTCTAAGGCGATCCTCACCTCATGAGCTAGATTTTGATGTTGAGTTAGGCCCTAGGTCTATTTCTTTACATGGTATCAAAGCGAGATCAATTCCTATTTTTGGTTAACTAAATGTTGGTCTCCCATGTTATATTGTCCACGTTCAAGGGTGTCAAGTTCCTCATTGGTAAAGGGAATGGGTTGTTGTCTCATTATATAGTCTCGGGCAATTCTTACCCAATGAGCTAGCTTTTGGGATTGATTAGGGTGAAGAATTTTCTTAGAAAATACTAATAACAGAATTATCCATAACAGTATGAATTTTCAACTGCCTAAAAGTGTTAGTTCTGGACTATGAATTGACCTTCAATTTTGTGGGATGACAATAATGCAGACTCTAGAGCTTCTTGCTGAGGTAGCTGTTTTGGAAGAAGAGGTGGTCCGGCTTGAGGTACAAGTTGTTAATTATAGACAAGGTCTCTATCAAGAAGCAGTTTCCACATGCTCAAGGAGAAATGCTGACGACAACCGTTTGCCTGATTCATGCCCTCAGTTGCCGGGTAAAGGTCCTAAACAAAGGCATTCAAGATCATTATCCTTGAGCGAAGTCAACCTTGGGTCATGCGTGTCACGACCTTCTCTTTCTCTAGATAGGAGTGCTTCAAGTAGAAAGTTGTTTTTAAAAGAATCAGTCTTCGATAGCTCGAGATTTTACTCTGATAACACATCAATTAGCAGACAAGCTGTTATTAAGAATTGCAATGACTCATTGGAAGATAGCCTAGGAAAAGAGAATCACTCATCTGATACTTCTACTAAACATAAGCCATCTCCACAAAAGCAAGTCAACACGATTAAGACCTTGTCAAAAAGGCCTCCAGTCAAACCAGAATCAGTAAGTAAAATAGCAGATGTTCAGTGCAGAGTTGTAGAAGAGACACAAGAGAGCTGTTTAGCTTCTTCAGATGAGAGGACATTGGAAGCTGAAACCACAGAAAACAAAATCTCTGAAGACATATTAAAGTGCTTGTCTAGCATCTTATTAAGGTTGAGTACATCTAAAGGGAAGATAGCAAATCCAGAATCTTTTTCCTCTTTAGGTGCAAAATTTTTCAGTGAAAGCAATGGGGAAAGAGAGTTACAAGATCCGTACTGCATCTGTTCAGAACTCAGGAAGCAAGATATTGGCGGATACAGATATATACTTAACATAGATGCTAACTCTGTTAATCTGAACCGGAAAACGAATGCTTCGTTTCTGATTCACAGGCTTAAGTAAGTTTCCGGCCTATCTTTCATTTTCTAGTAATTATGAGTAAGGAGTCTATAGATTTGCATGTCCTTATTGTGCCTTCTTCCATTTTAAACATAAGGATACTCCTCGGCAAGTTATCATCAGTGAAATTAGAGGGTTTGAGCCATCAGCAGAAACTAGCTTTCTGGATAAACACATACAATTCCTGTGTGATGAATGTAAGGGGCATCTTTTTTAACCAAAAAAAAACCAAGTAATCTCTTACTCGACTTAGGAAATAATTTCTTTTGTCATGAATTTCTCAGGCATTTCTAGAGCATGGGATTCCAGAGACTGCTGAACAAGTTGTCTCACTAATGCAAAAGGCAAGTTCTGCTGTCATTCTAGTCCATTTTTCTTCAAATATTGCTGATGCTACAATTGATTCGTTAATACATGTGTCTGCTTTATAAAGTTGTAAATATTAATCTCTGAGCTGCATTTATGCCTTCTTGTGTTCAATTGTTTTCTAAAACTCCTGGATCAGTTAAAACTATCCGGCTTGAAGGTTATTCTGATACTGCAGCAAATGAATTCCAGAATCTGTTAACTTTCTGAATATTCTTCATCAGGCAACAATTAACGTGGGAGGGCATTTGCTAAATGCAATCATGATTGAGCACTTCATCTTGAGGCTACCATACCACTTAAAATATGTAAGTTACCCTTTCCATGTTCCTTTACGTGTTCTCCTTAAGTGTGAGCTTAGAGCACTTGTTTTTAAATCTTTCCTTCATTCAACAAATTCTTAAGCTATTTTCCATCACTTGAAAGACCTGTTCAAAGTCAACGAAAGACAACGAGCTGAAGGTTCGCAGTGTTTTTGGCTTGGAGTGGTCTGAACCTCTCGTCACATTTGCACTCTCCTGTGGAAGTTGGTCCTCACCTGCAGTAAGTTCGTTGACCATTTTTATAAGCTTCTCAGTTTTAGCAGAATCATAGGCTTGATTAATCATTTTTCTGAACTGGAAACTTCAAAAGGTGTAGCTTGCTGATGTGTCTTGAGATTGTTTTTAGTTAAAGGTAATGTTCTTTTCAACATAATTAGAACTTTCTTCAGCAAATAAAATGGCTACAAAAAGAAATCAGGTAATTGCACTAATGAAGAAGTAAACAAGCATAGTTTTTCATTGTGTAAGGTGTATAATGATTTGGTCAATCTTTCATCTTTTGAAGTCTCTCAGAGCTTCAAAATCTCTGACTGAGAAAGAAGTACGTCTTGAGAGAGAGAGAGAGAGAGAGAGAGAGCTTTAATATTCCTATCACTAAGCTCTTCATTATAAAAAAAGGAAAATTTTATCACTAGGTTCATTCATATTCTATTGCTGCAACAAGTTGAGACCAATTGTAACTAGCTGGTGTCGATCTTTCTGTCAGCCCTATTGTACTGCTAACATAATGTCTCAAGTCTCAATTTTATGTCCAGTAATGCTAATCGTATGTTGTAATTTTTTCTATGTTGAAGGTAAGGGTGTACACTGCATCTCAAGTTGAGACTCAGTTGGAAGCAGCAAAAAGAGACTATTTACAAGCAGCAGTTGGTATTTCAGCAACAAATAAGCTCATAATCCCAAAGTTGTTGGACTGGTATCTTCTTGATTTTGCCAAAGACTTGGATGCATTGCTAGATTGGGTGTGCCTCCAGCTACCAGATGAGCTCAGAAATGAAACTATTAAATGCCTCGAAAGACGAGGAAGAGAGCCTCTTTCACAATTAGTACAAGTAATGCCTTACAATTTCAGCTTCAGGTACCTTATACACCAATAAAGTGAAAAAATTACTAGCACATACGCAGAGTACACGTATATGAGAAGCATACAGTTTCAGACTGAAGTGGTTTTGGACATAGTGAATGGTCATTGATATTGTTCCAGATACTAGTATAGAATGTAGGAAATTCAAAATTACACAATTTTTTGTATCCCCTGGAGAGTAAATAAACTCAACGAGATCATAATGTAAAGACTCAAGAGTCTAAATAAAAATATTGTGTTACTGAATCAGGACGTGGAAGCAGAATATATCAAATCGACTACATCTTTTAGGCACTGCCGTTGTACATTACTGTCTCAATTCGTTTGACAGTATGAATATTTGGAGTTATATTTTTCTTTGATTACAATTTGTCACACTTACTACAAAAATTAGTGATCTATACTCTTAAGGTACTTATTTTTATATTCTTGGAATATGTAAATTTTATTTCAAAAATAAAAATAAAAATAGAGATTGTTATTCTGAATCCCTGACTTTTGACATCCAATGCGAGCTCTAGCTTGAAAAATGTTTATTGTATCATACAAAGTCAGGGATCTCATCTTCAAATTCACTATGCGTAGTCAAGAAGTCATGTAATTGAAAGTATTCGACAATATAAAATCATGTTAGTGAGGTCAATTTTTCCGCTTCACTTACTCTTTCTCCTGTATTGCTTTGGTTTAATCAAATCTGTTAGAATTATCTAAACTAAACCCTAAATATAGACTATGAAATAGTTTTTGTTTAGTCAACAAAATAAACAAACAGGTAAAATGAAAGAGGACAGAAATGGGAAGATGGAAATTTGGATTGCAAAACATAACGACACAGTAGTAGGGTTGTGTAGGAATGAATAAGTTTGATGTTTATAACGAAATTTTCAACTAGTACAGTCCTTTCATGTAAACTTTTTGGACCATGTCTTAAAGAAAGATGTGCTGTTGGTTGTCCAGATTCGCTAAAAGAGACATTCACAGACAGACAAATAAAATCACGGCAAAATCGTTGAAGATGTACCAAAAAAGAAAAACAGAACTAAAGAGAGTAAATAACGACTTCTGCACTCATACAGAAAACCAACTTTTAATGTGATTAGCCTCGATGGCTATTTTACATAATAGTAAAATATAGCTTTTTCTTCCTTTTTCTTCCTTTTCCCGCTAGACGAAACAAATTTGGCAACAAAGGAAACTTAAGATGTCATTTGTGCAGTTCTAACAAAACTAGGCAAGGTCCATGGGGATCAGTGTTTTACAAGGGGTAACATCCGTGGGAAGATAAACATTGTTCATATCTATATCAAGATGTATTACAGGAAAGATCATACAAAAGAATACCTGCTAATAGCAGAATTATCGAAGGCAACCTCTACGGAATTCTGATTGCTCGAACTAGTCACACAAGGCCAAACTAGACAAGGGAAAAATGAGAGGAAAAAGGAAAGAAAAGATAATTGAAGGGAATAAAAGAACACCAGATACAAAATGGAGGATTACACTATGTACAAACAATTGCACTATGCTAACACCAACACCACCACCAATTGCAGAATTTCCAGAGGAAATTATGCTTCAAATGTTTTCATAGCTGACTCATATCGATCTTGAAAGAGATGCACTAGCTAGAATGAAATCGACCAGTAATCTTAGCCAAATGGAGAGGGAACAGGAACCACAAGTGAATCTGATCTTTTGATGCTTCCCATACCACATATAATGCAGCCAGGTGATGACAGAGCAGAGAATTTGGCTCCACATAGGTCGCAGACATCATAACCAATGGTTGATAGACGGCTAAGTGTTGCAGCACAGAACTGGGAGGGATCTTCTAATGGATCAATTGACTTGTTGGACAAGCCCCTTTGAACACATATATCAACCAAGCTCCTCAATTCGTCTTGCTTGCCTGGAGGTGCCTTGGATAGTAGAAGTTCGAGCATCTGCTTGGAATAACCGTAGTTCTGTACATCCATGTTCCTCTTGATAGCAGTTCGAATACAATTTATCCTGTGCTTAGCCAGAAGAGGCAGTGAACCCAAGTGTCGAGACAATCGCGCCATTTCATCCTTCGCACTGATTGCACTTGGACCCTGGACTCTCTGCAGTCGGCTGATTTCCTGCAGAGAAGTGACAAAGGACTTAAAGCCACCCATCCAAACAAAGCAAGAACTCTAATGAAAACCAAGTGATATTTGCTCAGTGTTGCTGTTGGCAAGTAAACAAAAGCTTTCCTTTTGTAATGGAGCTTAATTTTATACTCTCATGCTGTCTGTTTACAAAGGCTATCTGAAACTACCTCTTGCATATGTTGTAGGGACAAAACAAAACAAGCAGTGGGCTTGTTGCATTAAATTCTAGTGTGGGAAATTCTCTTGAAAAGTTGAAACCAACAGCATTTTGGAATGAAACAGAAGAATGGAGGGGGAGGGGTAGCTAGAGATTATAGGGCTAATTGCACTTTTTATCCCTTCGCAAATTCCAATTTTGGTCCTTGTGTACCTGACTAAACATATTTAACCTTCTAAAGGTATCAGTTGTGCACTTTTGAAACTTCCACTGACAATCTCTGTAAATTTACTGAATCTTTAAATATAAAAAGAACTAAATATCTATCTTTTATATTAAAAGAAAGTAATTTTGATAGTTTTACTTGTTTTAAGTGAATTGTCAGTGGACAGGTTAAAAATGCACAATAACTAATTGAATATAAAATGTGTTTAGCAGGATATCACAAGAACCAAACTGCAATTTCCTATCAACTAAGGCACAAAGATCGTAATTTTCCCTTTTTTATTATTGCCGTTCTGTCTCTAGGATGGGAAAGAGGGACTGTAGAAGGGACTAGGTTTATACTCAAATTGCAGAAGCTAGCAACTTGTATTAGGCGCTGAGAAGATTCCCTTTGGTAACTTTTAATGCAATATATAGAGAACATAAGTGACATCAACTAATATGGAAAGAAGCAGGAGGATGGTAAAACAGACAGTAGAGAACTGTTACTCTCCCAGCTGTGAGCCAAGTCACCCAACGAATGCACAGGGAAATTAAAATCAGACATCATTTAGGACAAAGTTAAATAGTCCATTTGGCACGTAGAACACTGTTTCTATTTGGTAAAAGCTCAGGTACCTGAAGCAGGGTAACTGCAATTTTGTACTGTGCACATATTGTGGCTTGAGCCTTTATGTCAGCTCCACGAGATTGATCTTTAGCCAGTGCTAAGAAAGCTTCATCAAAACAGGACAATGCATCTGGCAGCTGATTTTGCTCAAGATGGGCAAGACCAGTCTTGAAGCAAACTGGAGCAGCAGCCCCACGAGGAACCTATGACAAAGAAAGATGCAAAACGTAAGAAAAGGATGAGGATTCTGCTTGGACATATTTGACCACAAGACTTTCAACCAACACCAGTGGGTTGCTCTGATGGTAAGCACCCTCCACTTCCAACCAAGAGGTTGTGAGTTCGAGTCACCCCAAGAGCAAGGTGGGGAGTTCTTGGAGGGAAGGATGCCGAGGGTCATTTGGAAACAGCCTCTCTACCCCAGGGTAGGGGTAAGGTCTGCGTACACACTACCCTCCCCAGACCCCACTAGTGGGATTATACTGGGTTGTTGTTGTTGTGTACTTTCAACCAACACCAGTGCTCAAGAACTTCCTCACTGTTTCTCTATAAATCCTTGTTGTATTTAGTTCCTTGAACCCGATAAAGGTTGATCCTAAAAATATACACCTTATCAGAACCACTATGTCTTTGTTGTTAAACTTATTTCTTTATCTTCTTAACCTTTGACTTCCAATTTCTTTTCCCTTAACAAGTTAAAAAAATTTCACAGATGAATTGTTTCCTTGTATGTTCTAATAGAAGGGATTTCCCTTCTCGAGGCCAACTCAATCATATCCAAATTGGTCAAATTAGAAGAATAAGGTAAGCTAATTGGTGTGCAGCATCACATTTTCTCTTACCAGAACGCTCGATATTCAACCATGACCTAATGACAACAGATCACTGAATATTAGCAATTGAGTAAGGGTCCTATCCTGAGGCCTCGCTGTACCTCCTAACACTCCAGCGGACCAGAAATATCAGTTAAGCATTACATAACCACCTCACCAACTTAGTGAAGAATCTGATGACAAAACCAACTCCTGGATAAATAAAAACGCCAGTTGTCTGTGTTTAACATTATCAATTGTGCAAACCGAAAGGAGTTCTATAAAATTCTTCATGCTACTACCAACATATATAACGTTCAAAAGGTTCAATTTCCTTCTCATGCGCCAGCATTTGTACAGAGAACGAAACAATGTTAATGCTTACTATCAATTTTCCCATAATTACTAATGATCCAGACAAATTCAGTATGAACAGAAATTAGTCACAGTTTGAAATTCCTTATCCAACGCAGGAATTCGGTATCCAGACAAATTTACTATTTAAGAGTGGAAAAGCATACTCACTTGTCCAGGCCGCACGGCTTTTGGAGGAGAAGGCGGACGCACAGAAGGTTGTCCTGAACCTGGAGCTTCAAGAGAACTGAGATCAAGAGGTTGGTTGGATACTGGAAGTTTTGAAATCTGAACATGAGGTTGCATGCCAGAAGGCTGAGTGAAGGGCTGTGGAGGAACACCACCATCAGGAAGACCAACCACCTCAAGTGAAACAGGTGGTT
This sequence comes from Nicotiana otophora, assembly GCA_000715115.1. Taxonomy (NCBI): domain Eukaryota; kingdom Viridiplantae; phylum Streptophyta; class Magnoliopsida; order Solanales; family Solanaceae; genus Nicotiana; species Nicotiana otophora. The sequence continues at coordinate 143,876 of AWOL01S0007360.1, read as the reverse complement.
GAGTAGCTTGAGGGGGGACACCACCATCTGGTAGACCAACATCAGCTACAGATGCACTACCCTGGTTAGGTTGCATTTTAGCGGCTTCAGCAACTTGAGAACTTTGATCCAGCTTGGAAAGGAAAGTCCCAGGAGGAGGCAATGATGCCGCAACCTGGAGGGATGATATAGTATTCTGGAAGAAGTCCTCTGGAATGGGCCCTGCAGTAACTCCAGCACCCGCTGCCTTAGGAGCTAGATTCGGCATAGATGCAGATTGTGTCAATGAATTTGTTCCAAAAATATCGGCAGATGTAGAAACCATTGGAGCTGTGACTGGTCCAGTGGTTGCAGAAGAAGGTTGAGGGACAAGGAGGCCAAGATCTGGGGATGAACCAGTTAATGACTTTGTTCTACTGATCGGCAGACCCAACTGTTTTGTGGCTTCTTTAATCTTGTTCACGTCCACTGTAGCAGATGTAACAGGCTTGTCTCTAATTCGTATGTGTAGTTTTTTCGTTTTTGACGTTTCTTCTTCATCACTGCTGGTACCATCAGCAGCAGATCCATACAGTGATTTCTTGAATTCTTCTTCTGCTTTTGTTTGCTCATCTACCACACTAGACCTGGCAACTTGCTTGCCAAGGCTTTCTAGTCCCATTAACATATCACCCTTGATTTCACCCTCAGCCAATCCTTTGGACTGGTTAGCTGTTGATGCAACTATAGCTTTTTGAGGTCCATTTGCCTTGTCTTCACCATTTTCAGCTTTAAATGCTTTCACCAAACTATCTTCTCTCACTTCTACAACATTACCTCTTCCTTTTATCAAACCAAGGTAAACACCTATGTGATCCGTGACAATTGATGGAATTGTACCATCATCAGTTCTCATGTATGGCATCACCTCAGCAGCAAGCTCCCACTGAGGAATGCTCTTCAGATTAGTTGGTGTCTTGATCTCCCAATTACCACCACCCCATTCTGGTCCTTTAGGGACCATACTTTCAGCTGCAAAGTTTGCAAAGATACCTTGTGTCCACCCAGTTGAGCGCACCCTAAGGATCCTTTCACAATATCGTCGTAATTCTGAATCTGCACCTTCGTCTTCCAGTTTCTGTGCTAGTCGCCGCATTGCACTTGGGTTAAGGTGGCCTATAAATAGGTCAAGCATGCTTTCGTAGTCTGATATGACTTCAAAAGTTTCTTTAGCACTGTCAAACTGAGCATATCTGCAATCTCAAAATATAATCCCATATAAGAATGAATATAGTAAAAGTTGCTGAAATAAGATAGGTGCATATCAATTTTGCATCAGTCTCCCTGAGAGTTATCGAGTAATTTAGGTGACACAAAATCTTCGCCAGAAAAGGAAAAAGTGGAATCTGGAAAAGTATTCTCTAAGGGTAATATAATTGAGTGAAATTCATTTTGTATCGTACAAAAAAGGAATTCCATTTGTGTATGTGCTCCCGATAAACAGAAATAAGGTACTCTATTCCATTACATACATGGATCTACACATTGGACATTTGAAAGTATTGCAAATATTTTTACTTAATTGACGATGAAGATGAAAAACAAACTGCAAACATCACCAAAGTAGAAATTGTATCATTTTAATTCACAATAGACTACTATTCCAAGCATATATCAAAGTGGCACACGATGCTCGATGATAAAACTGTTCTATTTGAGCAACACTCAAAGGTAGCAATCAATTTTTTGAACCAACACGTAGCTGCTGCTGCTGTCACATGGGCACATTATTATACCCTGAAACTTAGTCTAACATTCATGTCATATTACCTGTCCTACTAAAGCAAAATCATGTCACACTACTGGTCCGTCTCAGATATTAGGAACAAGCTACCTCACGTAGTCCAAAATATAACAAAGGCAGAGAGCTTTGCTGACATCACAAAAGTATTGGGCAGGTTCCCCTAACAAGCATATGAAGCAGAACATGTTAAACCAGAGTAAATGTTGACCGGCTAAAACAAAAAAGACACTGAAGAATAAGATATCAATTTGCGTGACAGTTTATCGAGCATGTCCCACTTTGATTTGCTGGAGAGATAAACCAGCGGCCCTTTCCATTGTACAAGCAAGATTGGTTGGATTAACTCACTTTTTTGTAGGTTACATATTCACTTATGCGACTTTCTTGATTGCCTCTGCGTCAGTCAAATTTGATCAGTATTTTTAATGTGTGTATCCAAGATAATCTCATTTCTTTCGACGGAGAGGGGGTTCACCTTTTATTTCTACATCTAGGATTCGACTTGTACAATGGATACTAATAGGAATTCAGCCATTGTGGGCTAAGGAAAAGTTTGATTCAGAGGGAGGAGAAGAGGCAAATAGTGAAACAGAATCTCAGGAATAACACCAGAATAAATGTCATTCGGGACAAGCTACAGAAAAAAAAATTAGAAGACTTACAATAAAACTATAAACATCCAGAAATTATTCTCTACCTTTTATATACAAATTATTAATTAGTGATATCTGCTTCTTTTTTCTTACACAAAAGATCTACTCCACGTGCAAAATGGTTATATTGCTGAGATAATAATGGTTATAATAATAGGAAAAACTTGTCGGAAAGCAAGTAGAAAATCTCCAAGTATATAGCTTTTAATTGGAACCACAATCTCATAGTCCAAGTGATATTTGATTATGGCTTGTCAACAAAGAGAACGCAAAGCTGTAAACAGTAGGTAAAGTCCAAGCAGGACAAACACCAAAGCCAAGAAAAAAAGAAGAAAAAAGAATAACAAATAGCAAAGACAGGATAACATGAACTCGAGGACAGAGCACATAATTCTAGACATTTTAATCAGAAAATTATAAAATATTGCGATGATTACATACTTTATGCAAGCATAGCCCAATTGGCGAAAGCGCTGGAACAAATGTGAAGTTGGGGGGCATCTTGGATAATCTCTTGAACGCAGAAACTCGTCCTTTAAGACAGACAATGCAGTAGAAAACCGGAGTGCTTTGATTGCATAGATCCCTCTCAATACCTACTCAGTTCAGCAAATATAAATACATACACAATGCCAAGTTAGCACAACATATGGCTCTGCACACGATTGGGTGCAGGGGGGAAGGTAAAGTACTATGAGTTATCTCAAGTTTTGTAGTACATTTGGAGAATGTAAAAGTGATTCACTGCAACCTCCCCTTCCACTTTTGGAGGGCTTCAAATGCTATCATGGTGGGGTATCTAGCCCTCCACATTAACTTCCACTCCTATTTTACTTCCTAACCAGACAAGTGAAGTAACTCTTATCTGTAAATAACTTCTATCCACTTTTACTTCTCTCCTCCGGTCGCTCCTCTTTTCACCCCAAACAAACAAAACATAAAATACAAACGAATTACCTAATAATTTTACCTGAGTGAACTGTGGGCCTGACTGGGATAATGACACAGCAAGATCACCACAAACTGGCGGACCTCTAGCAAGTATGTCAAGAGATCTTGGAGTTATTCGTAGACTGTCAAACCTTCACAAACAAAAGCCCGAAAACTGTCAAATATCACAACTTTCTCATAATAATCTACTAACAAGCTTTTATGCAAACATTTCATAGTCAAATTACAACTAAGAACCGATAAGGAAACTGCCATCATGTCGAACCTTTTCTCTCCCATTTGTATTCAACTACTACGAAATCTGAAAAATACACCAAGATATCCAAAATATATTCATCATCTATAAAACCTCTTTATATTAATTGCAATATCCAAGTTTCAAGCCCAAGCGGCATGGATATAAAGGATTAATACAGTCGACACTGACTAGATTGAGATTGGCATAGTTGATCGGTTGTTTGATGGATCCCAAGTTCCAAAAAGATTTATGACAGTTTTTTAGCAAAGACACACAGAATCATGTTAAAACTGGTTCTTCAGAATTGTACATGCAAAAGATCTTCCCTAATCTTATTTATCAGACCTTTCACACTACACAATCGACTGAAAAGTTTCTAAATACACTTATCTAGCCTACATTCAATTATTGCATCTTTTGGCAGTTGACAAAAAAGGCCATAAAATTTAGACGTCGAAAGGACATAAATGATTATTCATTTTTTATTTTATTTTTTAAAAGTGTGGCTATGATTAACTATGTAACTATGTACTAAGGTTGCAAATTGAGTAGAAAATGATGAAGAAACAAGAGTAAATCATCAAAAACTCGTCATAGTCCAGAAATTATTTGCTGTATATTATAATATAGAAGCATCTCATTCCTGATACAAGGACAGAAAACAGAAAGAAAAAAACAAAATATTAGGTACTAAGTACTTCATAGCAAACTAAATTTTACCTCAATTTCTCCTCTGTAAAAAGTACATTTCATAATGTAGCCAAAAGAAAAGGAAAAAGATTTTTTTTTTAACTGTAAATCCATAAGACAGCCAAAAATTGTTTAATAAGAAAACAACCAAAAGTTTCCTGAGAGAAATGGCATTTTTTAGAGCTTTGGAGACTGAAAAGATACCAGTTAAAAACTAATTAGGACTTCTAACCAATAGATTTAAAGCATTCAACTCGAGATTAGTGGTTATTCTTTAAAGCTACATATCTTCTCCATTTACAATAGATGATAATTACAACAAATAAGTGATGGTCTCTTCGATATTCCAATTACAAGAGTGATCCACTAAAATCTTAGTAGTTGGTCTTTGTTCACACAGTGCTGGTTAAGGCAAAAATATGAGCAAAAACTATCCCAGAGGGTAAAAATTGACACAACAAGGAATTTGAAATGTCACAAATTACTTCATAGTTGTCTTTACGCATTTACCGAATACGACTAACTTAAGTTATCAAATATTTTAGAATCAACTTTGTTAGCTAAATCAAGGTAATTCATTCGACAAAGGATTCCAAAAACAAAAATTAGAACTACTTGAGTCAACAAACTAAATTTCGTGGTTGGCAATAAATTATGCATGCAAGCACCAAGAAAGATTTAAATAGTGCAATCAGATCAAACATTTAAGTAGTATGAAAGAAATTAAAGATGCCAAACTAAAAGTCTAAAAACATCAACATTTCGTAGAAGGAAAACCTTGAGGTTATCTGATATAGGATCTCTGAGAGGTCAAGCTTCTGTTCAAAATATTGTTGCATTGTGGCAAACCCAACAAGGAGAGGTTCAAGAAGTCCAACAAGACAGTTTTTAATTTCAACCCCTTTCTTTTGTCTAGGATTTATATCTGTAGGGTTAGCAAGCAGCAGCCGATCATTCAAAGCTCCAAGCAATACTGCAAAAGGAAGTCATGTAGGAAAAGTAGTTAAGCATCCAAGATTGCATGAAAAAAGATGTAACAAAAAAGAACAAATAGAACTGGATAGCCCCAAGCATGTACATGCAGTTTGGAGGAAGACTTAATATCCACCTGCATTAGGCATACTAATCGAAAGTATAGTCCTCACTTTGCCATCCCACCCAAGCATACTAACAGCAGTGGCAGTTGAAAAAAGAAGTGCAGGCCCAAGCCACAGAATAGATCTATAGTATCAAAAAAGTTAAGAATCCCAGCATATATAAAACAGCCTACATAAAGATAAGTAAACTGAGGAGGCAATAAAAATAACAGGAACGATAAAAGGAATGCATTCAAGGATATTGAAGGAAGCCCTTTGTCAAACTTTGTAGAACTGCATGCCAGGATATCTAGATCTGCTGAAACAATAAGCACCCTATGTGTGGTCAATACACCAGCAACGTAGCCCCTGAGAGTTTCTTGCCAGTGCACCTGGAAAAATATCATACTTGTGAAGGAAGCAGTTCTTGGGAGAAAAACCATAACAAACAGGAATGGAACTCAATATGTGAAGCTGCTAATATTTGTATTGGAACTTTCTTAAACAAGACTTGATAGAGAGAAACATATCCTACACCATTTACCTGGAGAGCAATCTCATTTACTTTCAATTTGATAAATTTTCTTCCTTCAGCTTTTGTTGATATGTAATGGCCATCAGCATTTGAGAGGCGGTAATTTTGAACCAGTTTTGCCAAGCCAATCTGGTCACCATGGGAAGCAAATACCAAAGTTGATTCTACAAAACCAAAATGATTGGATCAATCAGGATTGCCGCAGCAGTTTACATAATATATTTCATGGAACCCCTTCAAACATACCTATTGGAGTTGAGAAGATGCGATGAACTTCAGTTTCGAACATAAACTGCATTGGACCCTTAGTAGTACCAACATCAGTGTCAGTAGACTGGTTTTGATCAATGGCGCCATTCTTTTCTTTTGACACTTGTAGAGCAGCTCCAGGCAAAATATACAAGGACAGCCCAGTCTTATCCTCATCTAGAATTGCATAGTGATTCTCATTAGGGCCAACAAAGGCAGCATCTAGACCTGGAGTAAAGGGGAGTAAACTCATTATTTTGATACTTAATGAATCATGACAGAACCTGTTTATATTTTAAGAAGCCAAAACTAGAAGTTCTGATAGATGGTAAAAACCTTTAGTTGTAGTTGCTTTACTATTAGCAAGTTGGTAATCTGTATTTTCCCAATAAAGAACCACTTCATTTGTGGCACCGCTGAACTCAAAAACGATGAGGAAGAGGTGCTGCTTTTTACTATAAATAATGTACTTTGGATGAAATTCTACATTTCCAGGAATCTGAAAGAACAAAAAAATTGTCAGTTTCAAAAGTGCGAAATACTGCAAATGTGTACTGCTTTAACATACTAATTGAAAATAACAATTAAGTATTACCGATGCGTAAAGCTTCTTGTAAATATTTTCTACTCCAGAAGATATATTGTATGCCATAAGGTTTGAGCCTTCAACATAGAAAGCCCTGACAGGATAGTGAAGAACTCGGTTCTCTTTATTGAAAAAATTAAGATCCAGATGAAATGGCTGCATAAGATAGCTATTAGAGGCTATATCAAGCAAAACTGTGTGAAGAGAGAAGAAACTTAAATAGTTGATACTGATTACCTGACAAACTGGGACATCTTTCAAATAATGTTTAGTATCCAGGATTGTGATGAGAGGTAACCGAGAAATTGGAGCACTTTTTGCATGACCTTCCATAAAATGCTGCCAAAATAAGGTCAAGGTGACTTTTCTTATATATATATTGACTTCCTTAAAAGGCAAGTTACTGTTGTTCTAACAGTACAACTAAAACAAAAGGGCATGCGGGTGCATTAAGCTTCCGCTATGCACAGGGTCCAGTGAAGGGCCGGATCACCAGGGTCTATAGTAGGCAGCCTTACCCTGCATTTCTACAGGAGGCTGTTTCCACGTCTTGAACTCGTGAACTCCTGGTCACATTATAACTAATAATCCCTCTATTTCAAATTCAATGTCTAGTTTTTTTCCTTATTGTCTTGCTCTTGCGTAATGGTTTAAACTTAAGGTCTTTTCAAGAAGCTTAAATTGTTCTTCAATATTTTATGCAAACCATTTTCATCTAGTTATTATGCAATTTTCAAATATATTCTGCCCCCAGAGATTTGGTTCAACCATAAGGATGCAGTGCTAGATGTGTGTATTAGGCACACATCACGTTTTGGAACCTGCCACTAACATGAAACCTGGTATTTAAGTGAGAGCAGGGTAGAGGACAGTCCCGTACTCCCCCTATACAAGATCCTGTATGTGTATTAATTCTAAAATATATCTTCTTCCAATCTCACTCAATTAGAAAAGTGATGCACAAAAACTGCAAGAACATGAGGGTGGAGTATAGACTAATATTATTGTGCATCATATCACATTTGCCAGATATCCTTTTTCTTTGTTTTTTGAAAAGGTAACAATTGTGTATAATATAAATCAGTACAACATTTGTACTGGAAACCCATATTTACAAGAAGGCAAAAAGAAGAGAGACCGATCAACAATCGTAACAAGATGCAAGGATTTCTAGGATTGATGCAACATCTACTGTGTAAGTTAGCTTGCACCAAAAACAAAAAAGCAGAACACAATCAAGCTTGATCTTCTGCACCGAATTACTTCTGTCCTCAAAACACCTGGAATTCCTTTCTCTCCGGACTGTCCACCAAATACATGTTAGGATAGTCCATCTATCTATCTCTTGCTCCAGTTCCAGCTTCATCCCAACTAATAAGAACTTCATTAATCTAACAAGGCATTGTCCAAGATATACCTCTAAGATTAATAAAAAATTTCCCTAACTGGTCTGTTATTATGTAATGTATAAATAGATGGCTAACTGCCTCAGCATCTTCCCCACAAAAGGAAACATCTTGACACAATGGAATCCCTCTCTTTATGAGGTTTTCTTGGGTCAGAACTGCCTCCTTTGCCAATAACCAAGTGAAGTATGCTACCTTATACGGGATCTTGATTTTCCATATATGCTTCCATGGTCAATTAGTAACTTGTAGGTTGGCGTTGTTCAAAATCTTATATGCTGCTTTCACTTTGAAAATACCTCTATTGTGTCCCTGCCACCATAATGTGTCCTCCCCAATCTGCAACCCTTTAAATACTTCTAACTGCTTGTACAAATCAGCCAGTCTAGTCATCTCCCGGTCATTCAGCATTCTCCTGAAAAACAATGTCCCAACCTTGAAGAGTCCACATTTCAGCTATTGACTTTTGTCTATACATATCAGGGAATAAATCTTGTAACATCTAGTTCCCAGCCAATTATCTTTCCAGAAAGGAAGTTTTGTTTCCATTTTACACTTTAATAAAGGTAAGGTTCTTCATGAAAGGACAGAGTGATCTTATAGATCTCCATACACTCATTCCATATGTTGTCTTAACTTCCTTTGTCATCTATTTGATCACTTTGCGCCATAAGGTTGGGGTTCTTGAGAATATCTCCATAACCATTTGCCTTGCTTTGATTCTTCAAATTTCTGATACCAAGTTCACCTTGAGCTTTGCCAATTAAAAGAGATTTGCATTTGACCAAATGAAAAACCTTTTTTTCTTTGTTTCCTTGTCATAGAAAGAATCTTCTGAGTCTATCCAACCTCCGAATGACTGTTGCAGGTATGGGAAAAAGTGTCATCATGTATGTAGGAGTGAATCCAAGACTGAGTTAATCAAAATGAGCCTTCCTCTTATTACAAATACTGTGTTTTCCACCTGGACAACTTTTTCAAACATTTTTCGATGATAGTATCCCATGTCTCTTTAGATTTAGACTTTGCACCTAGAGGCATGCCAAGATATACAATAGGAATAGCACCTACTTCTCCTCCCAAAACTAGTGCCAGTTGCTCTATATCAGGTACTACATTAATGGGAAAGAGACGATTCTTACTCCAATTGATGTGCAATCCTGAGATGCCTTCAAATATAACTAAGATAACTCTCAGAAATCTCAATTGTTCCTCTTTTGCATCACAAAAAATTAAAGTGTCATCAACATATTGAATGTGTGTGACCTCCACATTGTTGCTTCCATTTCTGGCTACATCAAAACCTTTGATCCATTCATTGACTTTTGTTGTCTTGATCACATTGTTCAGACCTTCCGTCGCTATAATGAAAAGAAAAGGAGACAATAGACCTCCATGTCTTAACCCTCTATGAGCAGGAAAGAATGAGAACCGTTTATGAGGATGGAAAACCTGACAGTAGAGATACAAAATTTCATCTAGTTAATCCACGTCTCCCCAAACCCCATATGTCCAAGCATCTTCAACAGAAAACTCCAGTTGACATGATCATAAGCCTTCTCAATGTCCAATTTTCAACAGAAAACTCCTCGCTTCTTTTGTTTGGTTCTTGAATCTACAACTTCATTGGCAATCAAAGCAGCATCCATTATTTGTCTTCCTCCGATGAAAGCCATTTGTTGTACATCCACCAATTTGTCTATCACCCTTTTAGTTTCTCTGTCAGAACCTTTGAAAACAGCTTTTAAATGCTGCCTATCAAGCTTATTAGCCTGAAATCCCTTAATTCCTTCGCTCCGGTCTTCTTAGGAATCAAGGCTATATATGTCGCATAAGCTCCTTTTAAACATTTCCTGAGAGTGAAAATTGTGAAACCTTCATAATATCATGCTTTAACACATTCCAACACTTGATGAAGAAACTCATAGCGTAGCCATCAGGTCAAGAGGTCTTATCAATTGCGCACATCTTCAGACATCTCAAGACCTCTTATTCCTCAAAATTTGTTTGCCGAACCTCTTTTTCTTATACAAAATTATTGGACACTCATTGAAGTTGCATTAGGTCTCCATCCTTCAGACTAATAAAATTCAATGATCTCTCTTTTGATTCTCCCTGGATCCTCAATTGTTTCATCCTGGACGACAAGTTTGTGAACACCCTAGGTGAATCCCACATCGACAAAGAACGGGAGAGATGCTGGGTATATAAATAAACAGGTCTTAGACCCTAGTGACGCGTTTTAAAGTCGTGCGGGCCTACACCCAAAGCGGACAATATTACTAGCAGGCTGGGGTGTTACAAAGTTGGTCAATGGTGTTACATCTCTTGTGAGCATTAGCAGATTGATGAAAGAACCTTGTATTTCTATCCCCTTCCTTTAGCCAGAGAGCCATGGATCTCTGCCTCCATGCAACTTCTTCATTTTTAAGATGTTCCTCATGTTCCGTAAGGAGAGATATTTTACTTACTAATTCCTCTTCTATCAAGGGTCTTGTCTCTACATGTGAGGCAAAAAATGCCAATTGATTTAGCAGATTTGACTTTTGTAACTCCAAATTACCTCGGTTGCTTCTGCTCCATTCTTTAAGTTTACCTTTGAGGGCTTTGAACTTGCATGCTAATATATAGTCTAGTCTCCCAGAGAATTCAAAAAATGTCCACCAATCTCTGATTTTGTCAACAAATCCTTCACTGTTCAACTACCAATTTTCGAATTTGAAATAGGATTTGCTTTGTTCCCAAGAACCACATTGCAATGAGACAGGAACATGATCCGAAATTAATCTTTGGAAGAGACTTTGTTTTATGTTTCTAAAACTGTCATTCCATTCTTCTTGGATTTGGATTCTATCGATTCTAGAAGCAATGTCATGATTGTCCCCTTTAAACAAAGTATAGGAACCTCCTTCTAGCTGAAGATAAATCAATTCCACATCTTCTATGAAGTTTGAAAATTCCACCATGGCTCTAGACCTCCTCCTACAGTTTCTTTTCTCATAAGAAAATCTGGTGACACTGAAATCACCACAGACTGCCCAGGGGCCTTCCATTAAACCTCTCACTGCACTTATTTTCATCCAAACTTCTTTCCTTTCAATATTGCAATTAGGAGCATAGACTTATTATATGACATGCAAAGTTTTGCAGAAAGGCCTCAAATTTACATGTCAATGTGTAGGCACCAGTTTGTAACATCTCTGTTTTCCAAACTTTACAATCCCAAAGCATCATAATACCCCATCTAGTACCACTAGCTTCTAGACATGCATATCTCACACGTCTCCCACCCCAAATCTGACTAACAATGTCTTTTATTTCCCCGTCTAGCTTTGTTTCCAGAAAACATATAATGTCTGCCTTCCAGTTTGTAACTAAACTCTTTACAATCCTTCTTTTTTTCAAATCGTTCAATCCCCTTACATTCCATGAAACTAAATTGAGCTTCATAGTTCACTAATTGTCAAGTCTTTTCCCATGTTTCCATTCCCACTACTTTTGAATTTAACATGAAAGGTAATTAGACTTTTCAACTCATGCGTACCTTTGAATCTTGATATCTTGATCTCCAATTCTGGCTCAATCGTTCTAACCTGCTTACAACTATCTATTTGCATCAATAGATCCAAAGCTTCTTCTTCACGGCCTTGAAAATCTACCCGTACATTTTGCTCAATTTGAGCAGATTCTTATGGGCCTAGAGTGTTGCCCCCAACTCTTTTTCAAGCAACTAGCCTTTCTATTGGAATTGAAGAGGTACCACATCTTCCACTTCCCAATCTTCAATATTTGATGTCCGAGTCTAGTTGAGGCGAGAATTGTTGTCGCACAATTCCATTATTGTGCTTACCTTCCCCAAATTCCATGAGCTCCATAGTACCAACTGCATTCTCTCCCTGTATCCCTACCTCTATTTCTTCTCCTCCCTCCACGTTGATCTTTGATGTCTCTGCATGTTGCATAATTCTAGAATTTTCAGGTGTATCAGGAGTTCTTTGTTGCTTCTTCTGTTCCGAGCGTGAAATAGCTCCCATCTCTTCTAAGGAGAAGTCGAACCTTATAGTATCTCTAGTCTTCAACTAGAAGTCGTTAAAAATGACATGAGCCGCATTATCTGGCCCGACTTGTTTTGCATGACCAGTGTCGACCTCCTTAGAAAGACCCAAATTTGGTATGTGTTCTCCCAAAGCCTTCATTTGCGATGCACGTGCCGATCCCAAAATTTTAAATTATGCACCATAGCCCCCTACGTGATCGTTGCCCATCCAATCTACAGCTATTAGGCTACTCTGCTGCCGTACTATCTCGTAGGGTAACTTTGCCCGTTGGTTTTTCGGAGGTATCAACCCCTTGTCCTCTCCGACTATCTCCATGGTGGTCGTCGTCCCCGATTCAAATCGTGTCTGCCCTTCATCCCAAATTGGTATGAAAAAATTTTCCCCATCTCTTTCAATGACCACCTTGTTAGGTATGTTTCAGTCATCACCGACTATCTCGAACCTAGCCCACTTAAGATGATTTTTGAGCTCTGTTTTTTCCTCGGTTGCTTTCCAATCGCCACACAGGTCGCCTATTTCTTTGAACATCTTTTGTGACCACAAATGTAGAGGCACACCCATTGGCTCTGATCCATGTAGTTTTGGCAGAAGTAGAGTTTGGTACACAGCCGTCGATAGGGTTCCACCATTCCTGATGAAGTTAGTATTTCTTCCATCTCCATTGTCCTTGAAGAGTCTGTTCGGCCATGCTTATGCTAGGAAACTCAAACAAACATAGATTCCAAGTCATCTCAATACATATTCACCCGAAAAACTTTTTTCCATGTGGCAAAGGTCCATTTCCGGATGTCTGCTAAAGTGGGTCTCTCAGTTCTTTTCCAAAATACCCAACTGTGCATCTTTGCAAGAGCCCAGTACGAAGAAGCCTCTGAATGGGTAAGGTCTCCATTTATGGTATTGATAGTTGCTTCTCGAAGAATGTTTGATTGCCATTTACTCTCCTGAACAGCCTTGGCATATGGGTATTTAGCTTTAGAGGTTCTGGGAGGTTCAAAAACATATATTTGGCGGCCATATTTAATGAACCTTTGGAAGGACATAGCACTAAGATAGACAACTCTGGAATTATAATGATTAATTTACCATCTCCCTGCAATGCCAAAATGCTCATATATCTTTCATGGTCATTGTACTTCCTAGTACAAAAATACTCATGATGTTTGATCCTTGGTTTTCCATCTTTAGACAAGGTGGGTTGCTCTGATGGTAAGCACCCTCCACTTCCAACCAAGAGGTTGTGAGTTCGAGTCACCCCAAGAGCAAGGTGGGGAGTTCTTGGAGGGAAGGATGCCGAGGGTCATTTGGAAACAGCCTCTCTACCCCAGGGTAGGGGTAAGGTCTGCGTACACACTACCCTCCCCAGACCCCACTAGTGGGATTATACTGGGTTGTTGTTGTTGTTGTACCATGTTCTTCTAGTCAGTTGAGGCCTCTATAAGTACATAGCATAACCCATTCCATGATCTTTTTGCTCAGTATTGATCATCCCATCATGTTGCGACTTCTCTCAACCTAGTCGAACCAGGTGTCTCTATTAGAGGTCCACCTAGTAATGTCAAAATACTTGAAGCCAGCATTGAAATAAATTTTGTTTTCCCCCATGGGATGTTATCTCCACTCCCTGCTTGAGATGTAAGATAGTAAGGTGATTTAATAGTGATCACAGTGGGTGAAAACTGAGGTTAGGTAAAATAGTGTTAAAATCCCAGCATAGAGACACGCCGGAATTTATAGAGGTCGCCGGAATTCGAGTAAGAAGAAGGAAGAGGTATGTTTTCTGACAAAAAGATTCGGTAAAATGCTCAGTGTTTTGGAGGGGACAATGTTCGGATATGTTAGGTTGAAGAGATCGAAGTTGTTTAGAGGAGAGAGAAAGATGAAAAAGGGCCCTTGGTAATATCGGAAAAGGTGGTTTGCTGGTCGGAGAAGTGGTTTATTTGCCTGGTATCTTTTCAACTAACTATTCTATCTTTTTTGCATTCAAACCATTTCAATCTCTTCTTTACCTAATTCAACCGGTAACTATTTAAATGTTTAATCTTAAACACATCACAGGTTAAATGGTCCATTTTTAGTACTACATGGCTTCAAAGCTTTTTATTGTGAAATAAGGTTATATTTTTCTATATAAAAGCTAGATATTAATTTTTTTAATATATAATGATGGATACACAAACTTCAATCCAATATTGTGTTTAGTTCCTGAAAATGTTTAACTTTCTAGATAACATTGCGACAGGATTAAAATCACATTGTAAGCAAGCGGCTTTTCCATCATTTAAGTGTCATACACAATGAGATATTGTATTCGAATCACTTTCTTGATGGTAAAAGATAACAAAAAGCATTTAATTTATAAAAAAAGGTAAGTATATTATACCATATAGCTTATATATTAGTTATAGTCCAGTATGGCCAAGGATGTAGATTATAGTCTCTTTACATGGTTTTGGAAAATTCTAAACTTATGAGCTAGCTTTCGGGGTTAAGTTCAACGTCTATTTTTCTTGACAAGCTTTCAGAACCAGACCAATCTTTGATGTTAAGTTAGCCCATGTTGGGCCTTGTGCTATGTTATCCATGCTCCAGATATCAAATCCTAAGAGTGCCGAGGTTAGTCTCAAATCAGTTGAAGGAATGAGTTGTAGTCTTTTTATATAGTAGGCAAAATACATAGTTTACCCATCGACCTTACAGCGAAATCCCTGTTACACACCTTTCGTTCACGAAAAACCTTTTACACACTCAACCTTTCAAAAGTGTGCCTAAGACACCACTTTTGTGCTTGACCAATTTTTCAGATAACATGAAAGTCACGCCCTAATAGGGTCATGACACGTGTCATCGATTTTAAGAAGGAAAAAATATATTAGAAATTACAATTAAAACCCATCTTCTTCATCTACCCATTTTCTATCTTAAACACCATTGTTGCTGCCACCATAGTTGTTTGTGAGAAAGTTTCCAACAACACCAATATTCAACCACACAATCTAAATAACTAACCGAAAATAATCGAGAAACAAATTGAGTTAAACAACCCAATAATCAACAAGACCCAATTAAATTTTCAAGCTTTTTTCATACCCAACAATGGTGGATTCTAGATATTTTCACCAAGCCTTCAATACTACTGTTAAAGCTTTTAAATCTATCACAAATAAATGGTTTTCACAATATTTGGACAATAAACTAACAAAAACCGCTCAATTTTAGATCTAAAATTTTATGTTCTTTCAAAAATTCTATTTGGGAAAGAAGACGAGGGAGAGGGTGGTCTGAGGAAGAAGATCAGAGGGAGGGGGGTTCCTGTGGGGAGGGGAGACAAAAAAATGGGATTTTTTACAGGCTTCACGCGTTTTTTTTGTGTATAAACACGCAAGTGCTATCTGGTCAAAAGTAGTGTGTCCTAGATACACTTTTGAAAGGTTAAGTGTGTAAAAGGCTTTCCGTGAAGCAGAAGTGTGTAGCAGGGATTTAGCTGCAAGGTTGATGGGTAAACTATGTAGTTTGCCTATATAATATTAAGCAATTTTTACCTCATGAACTAACTTTAATGGTTGAGTTGGGATAAGACCCATTTACTTAACAATGTCAAAATTAAGTATAGACAGGCAACCAAAGACACCTAACTATCCCAAAGAACACCTAATATGGCCCCTTATCAGCAAAACCAAACAATCCTTTAAAAGCTTCACAAGTAGCTTTTGCCTAAGAATAAGTTCCTTATAATATGCAGGCCTGAATGTGAACTACTGTCAAGATCACTGCCTATTAACGATGTCATAATTATTGAAGACATATTTAAGTAAATAGAAGTGTGCTTTTTTTAACCGCTTAAGTTTTTAGATGAGATGGTCACACTTCAACATGGTATCAGAGCAAACAGAGGTCTTGTGTTCGAGTCTCACCGCCACCCAATATCAAAAATAATTTCCATGTGCTTGGCTCATCAAAAAGAATCAAGCCCGTCCGTTAGGGGCATGTTGAAGACATAATTAAGTAAAAAGAAGTGCTCTCTCTGACAACTAAAACATTTAGATGAGATAGTCACACACTTCAATAATAACCAAACATGGGGATCCTACATTTAACACCAAGGCTTCATCTATGTCTATAATAGTACTGCTTAAACCAATGTCACTATAAGCCATTGCTTTGTCCCTTAAAGCGAGGAAGCAACATAATGTGAGGGGCTATCGCTTCACGGTCGAACTATGTGCTACAGAGAATGTGCGTATCGAAAACTGAGGCACAAAATGATCTTGACGAGTTGCAACAATGTCGACATTAATTCACCTCATATGCTGAAATTAGTTATTTTAATTACAATTTGGAAATGTAAGTACTGATTGAATATTTGGTAACTTTTGAAATTCTGTAAAATATGCATTTCACTTCTTGATTTTTGCTTCAAGCCTACATATCCCTAACCTTCTATCAGCTAACAATGCAACTCCTCCACATACCTTGTGAAGAAAGTTTGCTGGTTTATTTTTCTATCGTAAAGAAGGTAGGTATAACTTTTATTATAATCGTGGTGTCCGGGCCAGCTTACGCGCACCTCAACTAATTCCACAAGTACCTCCCACCAGCACAGGTGCCGAATAACTCTGTCCACCAGGATTGGAATAAATCACCAAGTATTTTTACCTCTGCTGGGATTTGAACCGGAGACACCATGGTTCTCAACTCACTTCATTGACCACTAGGCTACAATTAGGTGCAGTTAGGTAGGTATAATATTGAAACAAGCAATTAGTTTCTCATTCATTTATTGAAAATTATGGTGTGTGCATCAACTTGCACACATCTCAAATATTTTACTAGGAGTTTATAGGGTAACTCTGTCCACCAACGTTTAGGCAGATGGGAAAAAGTCATCTAAAGTTTTTGTTAGCTTCCTAAAATTTTAGGAATTTGATCTATATAAGATTGGCCGTACTTCAACTGAAAAAAATTGTGAAACAAAGAGAATGGCTTACGCTATAAAGAAAAGCCTTTCGTGCAATATCCGAAATTGTGAGCTGACTTTGCCTGACACAAGAAAATTTAAAAAAAAAAACACTATTATTAGAAACCTTTTTTTTTTAGATGGTAACATACTATTATTAGAAACCTTGTGGCAACTCAAATGGTCAAGTAGTAAAATCTGAAAATTAAGCTACAAGTAGATTATATGAAAAAATAGTGAACCAACAAAAATTCTCGAAGAAAACACAACCTCGTGTTTTTTCACAAAATAAAAATTACGAGAATCCAACCTCGTATTACAATTGTTATTTACCAAATATATCAAATATTGTATTCGAAGTACTAGAGTTGGCAAAATGGATAAACATGACAAAAGGATAGGCTAAACTCTACAAATCATAAACGAGAAGTAGGTTAACAATATATTGTTGATAAATTGAGTTACCATGTATAAGCAATAAATGGACATTAATTAAAAATTTATGATATAGAAGAAGAGTATAGAGATGAGGATCAGGCGATCTTAGACTAGAAGAAAACAAATTAAACAGACCAAGCTCTTTTAACTTCACCAAAGATCAGTCGAGCAAATATGATGGAAGAAGCATATAGCCTTGCACCACCAGGAAGACAAGAAAACCACTCTACCAATATATGGTGTCATCTCTTCTATAGTGTAGTTATTTTTTTGGAAGTCAAGCTTTAGTTTCTAATTTATCCCTAGTACTGTGGCATTCCTGTGTATCATCCATGGTGCTTATCTATAGAGTAACTTAAGCTTAGTTTTTTGGCGAGAACTGCAATTTAATCCTTTCGGCACTACTTAAACATAATGAAAGGTACATTTTCTTTATCGCAGTATTGAAATCTTTTGAGTAAAAAAAATATTAGCGACGACAAGCATGATTGGCTCTAACTGAATGAAAGAAAGAGAAATCATGTAAGCAGGAACTTCATACAGCTCTGCAATATTCTTTGGTTGGTTTAGGCTATGGGACACACTTTGGTTATATCCTCCCTTGACGCTTTTGAAAACCAGATTACTAAACCAAAACCACCCTCCTTCTAAGGAAGAAAAACCATTTTTTTATAACCATCATGTCAGGGCTAGCTTGTGCACACCTCAACTAGTTCCACGGGGTAGAAAGAAAAACCATGTCCCAATTACAAAGACAAATACCTCTTCCCACCCATCCAAAGAAAATCATGATGAGCACTGCAATCCAACTCACAACCACCTTTGGGATTTTGAAATATAAATAAGAAATGAACTGCCCGAAAAAGCACTTCAAGTGCAAAAATTGGGGTGTCTAAAACTTCACATGGCCTCAAAGACTTTTATAAAGCAGATGAATAATCAGCCTAAATTTTCATATATGAGGGAATGGGATATCTTAGGAACAGAGATGCTGAAAGTGTAGTTAATGCACTGAGGTAACTTTGTTAGCATAGAATTATTTAAACCTTCACGAGATCCCCTTTAACTACATCCCTACAAGTACGGACAGAAGACATGGTAACCCATCAAGACCACAAGCTTTATCCTTTGATTGTGATATGTATTTGTCAATCAACTCAAGGTGCACCTTTATTTTATTTTTTTAGTAGTTATCTATACCCCAATTAGCTAATCACAAATTGATCATAGTTGAAATTTGTCAGAGATAATAATAAATAAATAAATAAGGAAGTTTTTCTTTCTTCCAATCCAAGTAGTTTTTATACGCCAATCACATTGATCATAGTTGAAAAATCATCAGAGATAAAACAAAATAAAGAAGTGCAAGATAAGAAAGTTCTTTCTTCCAATCCAAATAAGAAAAGAAGGAAAATACTAAAATAAGAGTTAGACAAATACTAAGAACTAGTATTAGACTTCTTCCCCATTTTCAACCTTTATCTGTCCATTTGTATGTGCTGCTACTCAGCCTTTTCATAACTTCCATACAAACCCAAGGAAACTCTTTAATAATAAAAGTAGAAAGGAGAGGATATGTAACTTTTCCGACTTGCAGAAGTAAAATCCTATGTGATATATGTATGTATGTATACATACACACATACATGTGTGTATCAGTGTATGTGTATATGTGTGTGTGGGGTATATGTGTGTAGCTATGAATGCATATAAAACAAGGAATATTAACCAAGATAGTGCAAAAAGTATACCGATAAAAGAACAGAACAGAAAGCCTAGCCTATAGACACTTAAGGTTAAAGAACAGAGAATAGAAAAGCTCAACAGCTCCTCTTTTGCTAATGTGTGTGTGTGTGTAATTTTTTTCTAAAGCTGAAAGTTTATCCTGTATATCGGAGAAGATTCTCCCTCAACACATCAGTTATTTCGTTCAATCAAAAGATACCCAAATACTGAGGCTCAGGAATGAAAAAGGTGTGCATTCGAAGTTCTATAGCGTAAATATTAGCAGTGTCCAACCGATCAAAAAGAAAACATTAGCACTGTCCATATGATGCAACTCTCACTTTTATCTGATGACCCATCAAGAAACTATCTTGGGGAATAATTCTCAATATGGAGAGAGCAAAAGGGGGCAGCAGAGATGTGGAAAGGATGGACAACAACAGGCAACCAACCAAAGGCCTAGGCCAGATGCATGGAGACAGGAATTTTGTTTGAATTCATTAGAATCATTTTCACCGCTTGAAATGACTAGTCAACTACAGGTTAATGACAGGAATATATAAAAGATGAAGAATGACATTAGAGAGGATGATTTGCATTGCAAGCAAAGTGTAAATTTGATCACAATCTAACTGAATATTCAATTTATACTTGGATATGGGCATTGAAATGTTTTCCAATGAGGTCATAGCTAGCCTATGTTGGGCTGCTAGAAGGGGTATATTCTAGACAAATTTGGACTAGGATATTGGGCAGACAGCTGCTAGACCATAAGTTTCACGCACATCAGCATTGTCATTAGGCAGGTAAGCAAAAAATTACTAACCAAACCATCCAACTTTTCCATGTCCCAATGAATTCCAATCAAATGTTCTTAAGAACAGTAATTACATTATTTTTGTTCACAGCAAATTCAAATACCTTGCCCAAACAGAGAAAATTAGATGCAACGAAAAATCAAGTAAAGCTTAAAATTCACAACTTGGGTTTCCTGAATGTTACTCGCTCTAATAGAAAGTGAACAATGATAAGGCCCAACTCACCCTTTCAAATAATGTTCTTGTAGCTGAGCTTTAAGTTGGTGATCAGCTAATATTCCAGATGAACCAAGGGCTGAAAGCTTTTCCTTCAAGACAGATGCTGCACGGGATCATAAAATTAGAACAGCAAGGTGAAGATATAGAACACTTGATCCATAGTTATATTAAAGTGATCGCAAGACCACCGATAACCATATTAAAGAACATTTATCCCAAAAAAATATATTTTGATTACAGATTACATTTTTTTCTTTTTGATAAAGCAATATTGATGCTCTCGGCTCACCTTGTATACATATGCTATACAACAATACAATGCTTATAAAAAAAGATAGTCCTTTACAACAAAAAAACAATCATTTTTTTTATACTAATAAGGACCTTGTGGTGCACTAAAAGTTAACCAAACTCAAAAAAAAACATACTGATTGCATATTCTAAGGGGAACAGACAATAACAGCAATTAACAAATGCATCTAACGCCTCTCCCATTATCCAAATGAAGACCAGAGAGGGGATAAAACTTAAAAGTAAAATGAATAAGAGAACACAAGGTGCACGTAAGAGCCTTCAACACACTCCTTTAACCTCCATCAACAACCCAAGATATGTTAAACACTAGGGATCACAACCAATTACAAATGTCGAATCGAAAGATAGTTGCAAATGCCACTACTTTCCAAGAACATGCACACTGACACAGTAACCACAATAGTACAGCCACATAAAAAGTTAGGTATGCTGAACACTTGGGAGCAGAACTAGAGCAATTAAATGTATCAAAAGATTGTAGCCAATTCCACTACTAATTTTCTCAGCAAGATCATCCAAATAGTAACAACAGTATAGTCACATAAACAGCCACACCATTTTGGAAACTGCGATTTTTCATGATTCAATAACTCTGGTATATCATATTATAAATTGAAACCCAGGTCACAGAGAAATCAAATGAAGTGCAGAACAACATTTGTAGAAAAGAAGACCTAACTTGATAAACACGTCTGAACAAATTATACTACCACAAGAATCCAATGAAACCTTCAATGATGATATAAAGGCTCTCAGTTAAATAGGAAGGACTAACAGAACTTGAGACGTGCAAGATAAAATTTAGCATCAATATAAGATATGGTATTGAAATCTACTTATCCTTTACTCAAAAAAGATATGGTATTGAAATCTAATAAATGTAGGAATTAAAGCACTCAGCATGATTCTTAATTAAGAAATACCTGAAGATCCCCTTGCACCTTGCAGAACTGCAAATAATTGTTTCCTTCCATCCCTAGTAAAAGCAGCTCTATTTTTTCTATTGTCAGCACCAGTCAAACTCTGTAGGAAAACACATAAATGTCTGAGTGCCAACACAAGTCACAGGCATGTGACATAAATCGAAATGCTCACCATAAAAAGCAACGCAGCTAGGTTTAATTTCGGGTGAACTTCTAATGCCCTGATCCGAGGGAGTGGATATACTGGTTCTCCTCCTTGCTGAGATAGAATTCTAGGGATGTCAATGGATTCAATTGCTGCACCATAGCAGTTAACTTATCAACATATAGCATCAACAGAAATGAGATCAACAGATCACGAAGAAACAAGTAGAAATGGACATATGTACTCCTTCAGTCTCGTTTTGTGTGATACAATTCTACTGACATGGAGATTACAGTTCTAATTTGAAATTCGTATGTTGTTGGTAGCAGTAAAAAGAAAAAAGTATATAGTAGTTATTGCACCATAATGTACTAAATTTGACTTTTCAAATGAATTTTAAATCTCCAAAGTAGTTGAAGTTATGTAAGATATTTGTTATTTCTAAATGGATCAATACTTTTGGAGGTTCTCAAACTAGAAAATATATCAAATAAAAATGAGAAGAAAAGAGTACTATTTGAGAACAGGTTCCATGATGTGCTGTGTCAGTTCTAAATTTTGATCGGTAAGAAATTGGATCATTTCATGATTCGTGCGTATCATCCTAGCGTAGGGGACTTAGGGGCATACTAATCTTCTCTTATCGCTCCAATTTTTTTAGATGACCCTGAAGAGACTGTGTCAGTTCTAAATTTAGTCAGCAATAAGAATAGCAGTGCTTATAACCTGCAGGAAACACCGTAAAAGAGCCTAAACTTTAAAGTATGAGCTTACTCTTCTTCTTCTTTTTTTTTTTTTGTGTGTGTGGGGGGTTGGGGGGAAGTAAAGTAAAATGAGTTTGCTCTTTGTCTTATTAAAGAAGGAATCCTTTCATCCAGCTTTGAACACCATTTATAATGTAAAAACACCACAAAATGAAAAGTTAAAACTGATGTCAACCTATCTTTTTACCACCAAAGCTGAACGGTTCATTTAAATATCTTTACTACCTCTCAAGCCTCTTAAAACAATTAACATATATTATAAACTCCTCATTCATGTCAAACAACTACGCCAAGGTGATCTCATGAAAGCTTCAGGGGATTCAAAGAATTGAGTGTACCAGCAGGCTCGAAAAAGTTTGCTTGCATGGGTGGCTTGTTGGGATTCAGCACCACCCTTGTTTTCCATACTTGAATATTTCCATCCTTGGACAAAGTGACCAGCAACCGCAACATTGGCAGCCAAGAAACTGATGTGATAGGTTGAGAACCTACTTGCGTGCTGTTATTGCAAGCAAAAATTAAAAGATTACAATCCACCTATGCCTACAGGAATAGGACTTTTTATTGCACAAAATCCCTCTTTTTGTTTTTATACAGAAGGATTCTGATTCTTGTAGGTGTTAAGTTGCTTCAGTTCTCTATAAATATATCCTGCTTAAAGTACCTTTTTAAAATAAAGTACAATCCATCTATGCAGAAGAAATGTAAAATTTCATCATTTAACATCAGAAATTGGAACTTCTATAATGATAATTGACAGAGTTGGTTTTTCCAAGTTCAATCGGCAAAAATACATTATTCCAGAACTCATTCAGGTTTAGATTTTTATTCAACATTTCCTTTCAGAACTCAGGTTATTTATAGTGCATGTATTTCTTTTTAAGAAAACACACTTTAAAAGAAAACTGAGATCTTAGCGAAAGCAATATACTATTGCCTAAGACTGAGCTGTCAGTTAGCTTCCGGAGAAGGAAACGCAACATTAGTCAGCAAATTCAGGGAGAAAGAGCTAGCATATTGGTTGCAAAGGTCTTACATTGAGCTAGATATGTTAAGACATAAGAAATAAATCAAAACTGAAGACATTGTAAAATATGCAATATAAAGTCAGCCACAGCTGAACTGACATTACTTACATCCCAATCATCATAGGCCTTTCAGTTGATACATCCCATGCAAGAAGAGTACCGCGTCTATCTCCAATAAAAAGCCATTCCAATGTTGGATGAAATGCAAATGCACCAGCACCAACCAGCTTGATTGTATTATCCACTATATATGGCAAACATAAGGGCTTTCATGCAAGTTCCACTAAGTTCAAACAATCCAACTAAAGAGAGAATATATTAAGGGACTCGTTCAAATCTCACATTGTAAAGTGTAATGTACAGCATATGTGTGGATGTTATAAGCTCGAATCAAGCCTTCCGCGTAAGCTACATACTGGAATCAAAGGGAGGACAAAAAGGTCAGATCAAAGTGGCAGTCACAATACTTTTCCGATCAACCATGAAGCGGGAGGCTTAATTGCAGTAAGCATGTTACCAGAACAGGGAGTCGAGGATGGCAAGCAAGATTGACGATAGGTTTCTTCAGGTCAGTTTTTATTTTTGTTGGCGCCTTCCCACCTTCCACAGTTCCAACAACTTCACAAGAAGATAAATGGAGGTCAGAAACATTTTGCAATATAGCAATTATGCAAGCACTGCAAACTGCTCTAATACTAGCATTTGATTATAGAAATGTAGCAAAATGACGAGAACCTTTTCAATAACTATGGTGCAGGACGAGTTTAATTAATCAAATGTAGCAAAAAGACGAGAGCTTTTTCAATAACTATGGTGCAGGACCAGTTCAAGCACACCTCAACTATTCCATCGGGTACCTGCGAGGCTGCGACCTCCCACAAGCACAGGTACCGGATAACTCTATCCACCAAGGGCTACTAACATAAAGAAGAAAGAATAAGGTGGAAGGAAAGGAGGCTGCCCACCAAGACTTAGGTAAATGGGAAGAAATCACCTTGTGTTTTTTGTCTCTACTGGATTTGAACCCTAGTCTTCAAAGTTTTGCAAACGAAATGACTTCTTCACAAACTACCAAGTTATAACTAAGTTTACCTGCGTTCTTTCTTTTTCTTTAATGCTTTATGGGCATACAGAGGAAAGAATGAGGTGAAAGGAGGTTGTTCTTACACAAGACAATCTTATAAAGAGAGGGAGTCAATTGTGCTCAAGATGTCACTTATGTGGAGAAGATGTTGAGACAGTTAGCCATCTATTTTTACATTGCAAGATAACTGACCAGTTATGGAAGATCTTTATTAATCTCAGGGGCATAGCTTGGACAATGCCTAGTAAGATTATTGAAGTTCTTTTCAGTTGGGATGAAGCTGGAACCGGAGCAAGAGATAGAGATAGATGGAGAACTATCCCAACATGTATTTGGTAGACAATCTGGAAAGAAAGGAATTCCAGATGTTTTGAGGATAGAAGAAACTCTGTGCAGAAGATCAAGCTTAATTGTGTTTTGCTTTTGGTGTAAACAGATATACGCAGAAGATACTGTTTCAATCCTAGATGTCCTAGAATCTTGTTAGGCCTGAGGATCAAGTTTTTTTCTTTTGGCTACTCACTTGTAAATATGATTTCAGTACAACCTATGTACTTATTTTATTATAATATACACTATGTTACCGTCTCAAAAACAAATGAGGTGAAAGGATCAAATGAAAGGAGTCTGCTGACTTGCTCTTTCAAGGATAAAAATGTTTGAAAGCATGAGACTGGAATCCAGAGGGACAAAAGACCCCACCCCGAGAAAACCAACAAAGAAAAAAATGAGGGGGAGAGAAATAGTAAAATGTGCAGGCACTGGGTTAAACCGCATAAATCTAGATCCTAACGCGTCTAAGAAAATATGGAGACAATGCAGTAGCACTCACAGGAAACAAGTATTGATTCAGCCATAATTGATGAATGACAAAGCACTCTTTTAAACTGCACATCAGTATAACAAGCAGAAGAAAGCACAGGATAGGTAATGCAGCTCTCAGGACTAAAATTGACAAGACTGCAACCCAATAGCTGGATTACATCTCCCATGTCCATATAAACTGTCATTCAGTTGGCGAAATATCTTAGTTAAAATTATAATAACATTGGTCTATCAGATAACGAGTAAATTTAGAACCAAGAACGCATATCCTAGGAGCAGTTATCTGCTAGCATTAGCTTTTTTAACTCTAAATGATGCAGAAAAAACTTATATATGCATACAGGCATGAGCTCCAACTCAAATTTTGACAGACCTGTTACACTCATCCTACGATGGAAACCAAAAAATACAACAGGTTGAAGAGGAGTCAGTGCAAGATGAACTTCAGTATCAGAAGAAATGCGTTCTGTCCTCTTCTCAGGTGAATGTAAAACACACGTTTGCTCTGCATCAAAATCACACGAACTCATTGTACAATCCTGCAATAAGCAGCAGGCAAAATGAGAAAAAAAATTTCCCAAATGCAAGATTATAGCAGAACGAGTACTGACACAATCAAAAGCAGAGTTGAAATGCCCAAAATGCAGTACGAAGGAACAGGTGACATCATTGGAGCTTTAAACTCGGAGACAATAAGAAACCAGTGAAATTCTTACTGGAACAATGTGACTATTAATTTTTAGCAAAAATTTATACCACAGCCAAAAGAGGCTAATAAAAAGGGTATGGCAGCTTTATCAAAGTGTTTAAGAACTCTTATTGCAAAATATGAACTCCTGCATGGGGAGAAAGAGGTGGGAAGCAAGGCAGGGAATCACAAATCAAGGCTTCACTAAGGAGATCATAATGCCTTTTCCCAAATTGAACCCGTCACTGCATTAGATAATATGTGGCAGACACTGATAGGAGACACTCACATTTACCAAACAGATGGACACTAGCACATAAATACATGCAAGGAGTACATTTATACTAATATGTACTTTGTCCATTGTGCATGATATATATAGTTTAGTTAGAGTAAAGAGCATTTTGGCAACCTATACAACCAGCAAAAACCATGTCTTAACGTCCTTTTTAGTATGCGTACAAACAATTTGTTTCAACAACCAGCAACAACAACAACAAAGAAACAAACAGCAACAACAAAAAATCAACAACAAAAACAATAATGATATGTCATCGTGCTTATCAAAAAAGAATTCTAGTAGTTTTGTTTATAGGGAAAAAAAATTCTGTTAAGTATACCTTGGAAGCTTTTTCCTTGATTTCAAGGTATCTAATTGCAAGAGAAAATTGCAAAGAAAAGGAACCTAGAATATCAGGACAATGTGAAGAACACTGTTTGCTATGTCCACAAGGAAAATAAATTGGTTTGTTCTTACCAAAATTATATGATAGAAATAAAGCAAAAAATGATTTAAATGCACAATAACAGAAGATTACACATAGTTTGAAATTCAAAATACAAGATCTTTAAGGGTATAATAAAATAACAAAAGGAACTTATAAAAACAACAACAACCCAATATAATCCCACTAGTGGGGTCTGGGGAGGTAGTGTGTACGTAGACTTTACCCCTACCCTGGGGTAGAGAGGTTGTTTCCGATAGACCCTCGACTCCCTCCCTCCAAGAACTCCACACCTTGCTCTTGGGGTGACTCGAACTCACAACCTCTTGGTTGGAAGTGGAGGGTGCTCACCACTAGAGCAACCCACTCTTGTCAAAAGGAACTTATCAAAAAAAATAACAAATAACAAAAAGAAACAAAGTAGTGAATAACATAGAGATTCAATGTGCTGAAGACAGCCAATATATAACCGCCTCACTTCTATGATCCTTCTCAATTAAATTTCCATCATTATGTTTCTTGTAGCATATCTTCTGTAGTTTCTTATTATGCCATACAAAACTATTATACATACGATTTTTTTGTTGCTTTGTTGATGTCCGGAAAAAGCTACATTTGAAAGTTGTCATACTTACTCCTGTCACCTCTCCAAATTGGCATCCTAACTGTAGCCAAAAAGATAATCCTTCCACGCATAACAAATATCTTCTAGAATAAACTTGTGCAACGTTATCAAAAGCAATGCACCAGAAAAGAAAAAGGGTAAATGAATAAAATCTAATATTTCAGCAGAATGCTAGATACCAGCACCCAACTCCAATCTCAAACAAAGAAAACAAAAGGTAGTCAATTGCTCAGTGCAGATGAAAGTCTTTTGTGTTGTTGGATTTAATGAATCAGTTGCACAGTGCAAATGAAAGACTTTTTGTTGTTGGATTTAATGTACGTGGCAGGGGAAGGAATAAGAGATGGTGGAGGGCTATACCAGCATGCATATGGTGGACTGTATGGAGGGAAAGAAATGATAGGAGTTTTGAGGATAGGAGGAATTCTTTGCAGAAAATCAAGCTAAACTGTGGTTTGTCTTTTCATTTTTGGTATAACGAATTTTGTGTAGATGAAGCTGAGACTTTACTACAGTTTTTAGAGTCCTTGTAAGAAGAATATTGGGCAGATGTAATTAGGTTTTTTGTAATTATGGTTTCCACCACAAACTTTGTGCTGATCTTTCTCAAAAATATGATCACCCTTCCTGGACAAACAAATACTGATAAAACTTAAGCACTAAAACATTGCCAGTATATCACCATGTAAAGCATATTCTCATCTGGTTCACAAGGAATCCTAACTGAAAACCCATTAAAATACTCCCATACCGCAAAAGATAAAGTTACACGGTTAGTTGTTTTTTTGGATTCAAAGATGCACATAAACCTAATGCCATAATATTTTAGCCACACTTAAGTTCACAGCAAAGCCATTAGTGTCAAATGCGACAAGTGTTAGAACTTGCAGGCTTTAATAGAAATAAGACTCAGTATCATAATCTTAGAAGATACTTAATGAACTAACCTCAAGAATAGCAATTACACAATGTCCACTTGTTGGGCTATAAGCCATGCGAACAACAGGAGAACCAATGTCTATTGAAGCTATCTTGCTTCCAGTATACGCATCGAATTCTGCCCATGTAAAATATACTCAGCATCATCATACAGTTTATTGTAAAAGATAAATTATTAAATACCGGAATGAAACTTGTCCAAATTGAGCCAAATATATATTGAGGATTCATTCATTTAGTCATTATGCAGTTTATTAACAGAACATAAAGTATATGCGAATTCAGTTTCAGTTGAAATTGTATGCTTTCACAAAAGGTGAGATTTTGAAGGAGGAAAGGAGTATCAAATGTACCTATGATTTGGCTTCCGACGGCGACGGCGAGAAGTGCCTGAGTTGGATGAAATGCGGCGGCGTGAGGCTGTAATGGCTTTGAACTCCGACCAACATGCCGGAGATCCAAATGCTGTAGCGTCGCCCACTCCATTGATCCTCCCTAATTCAACTAACCGTAACCAAATATCGACGAATTAAGATTAATATAAATAATCAGACGCGGCAGATGAAAAACACAAATGATAGGTCACGGTCGTTGATTGAGCTTTCAGATCCAGATCATGAAAATGGACGGATCAAATTTCAGATCAGATCCTGGAAAAAACTTTGATGACTAATATTAGACCTATGTCTAATTTCTCGATATTATTAATCTGTAGAAAAAGTGTTGAACAGCGGATGAAGAATCTGATGCGAGATACTTGCAGGATTGTAAGAACTAGCTAAAAGAAGAAAGTAGAAAATCCTGCTTAACAGGTACGGATGCTGCCTTGCTGGGGATTTATTGTCAAGAAAGAACTACTAGTACTTATTTTCATTTGTTTTTGTCCCTTTATCGCTTTAAAAGTTGAAATTTAAATTAAGACTTTTTTTTTTTTTGATAAGGTAAATTAAGACATTGTTTAAAATCATGTTATTGGATTAAGACTTAGTTAAATTATAGCTCATCCCAATTTATTTGTGATTAAGGACATAACTTACCAGTGTTGTGTTTTTCTTGAGTCAGTCTAGTGAATGTATTTTAGTAAATCGAATTGTAATCAAAGTGTCACAAACAATTAGTGAGTTGTATTGAGTGCTTGTTTTACAAGGTAGACTAACTTGTAAATTAAATAATTGTAGTTGGAGTATTGAGTTACAGTTTTGTAATCGATACATTTGGCTCATTGTTCTTGTAAAGTTGTAGTTGAAAATCCTACGTAGTAGGTCATGGTTTTTGTACCTTTTGAGGCGGGTAATTTTCCACGTAAAAATTGATGTGTTTACTTTACTGCTTATTTTACTTCACGTTTAAGGAGTAAGGGAAAGAACCAAGTTATTTAGTAACGATCCGGCCGGTCGTTTTGAGTATTACAGCCTCGTTCCCCCGTTTACTGCTCAATTTATGCTTTACAATTGTTGTATGACTTGCCGGGGTAAGTGGTTCGGGTCCGGAAGGATTTCAGAGTGAAATGAGATACTTAGTCTCATAATTGAAAACTTAAGTTGGAAAAGTTGGTCGGATATTGACTTATGTGTAAACGACATCGGATTTGAATTTTGATGATTCCAGTAGCTCTATATGGTTATTTTGGACTTAGGAGCATGTCCGGAAAATTTTTTGGAGGTCCGTAGTGGAATTAGGCTTGAAATGGCGAAAGTTGATTTTTTGGAAAGTTTGACCGGGGGTAGAGTTTTTGATATCGAGGTCGGAACCCGATTCTGGAAATGAAATAGGTCTCTTATGTCATTTATGACCTGTGTGCAAAATTTGAGGTCAATCGGACTTGATTTGATAGGTTTCAACGTTGTTTGTAGAATTTGAAAATTTCAAAGTTCATTAGGCTTGAATTGGAGTATGATTTGTGATTTTGACGTTGTTTGATGTAATTTGAGGTCTCGAGTAGGTCCGTATTATGTTATGGAACTTGTTGGTATGTTCGGGCGGGTTCTCGAGGGGCTCGGGCGTGTTTCGGATTGATTTCGGATCATTTTTCTTCATGTTGTTATTGTTGGTTGCATTGGTTTTGGAGTGACCGCACCTGCAGTTGAATTTGCGCAGGTGTGATGGTCGCAGAAGCGACAAAGCCCTCGCAGAAGCGATGGGCGCAGAAGCGGAAGGCAGGGGGCAAAAGCGCGACCGCAAATGCGGTTTGCGCGTCACGGAAGCGACCACACTCGCAGATGCGACCTCTTGTCCGCATATGAGGAAGTCGCTGGGCAGAAGCTTTAAATCGTGGGTTTTGGTTTCTTTCTTCATTCTCGGATTTTGGAGCTCGGTTTGGGCGATTTTGGAGAGGAAGTTTTCCACACAACTTGGGGTAAGTGTTCTTGACTCCCTTGTGATTATATTCCATGAATTAATCTTCATTTTCGGCGTTAGATTATTGATTTTTCGAGAGAAATCGGAGGAATTTTCTACAAATTCATAAAATGAGTTTTCGAGATTTGAACACCGATTCAGAGTCGGATTTGAGTGAAATTACTATGGTTGAACTTGTAATTGGATGTGTTGTTGGATTTTGTGAGTTTCGTCAGATTTCGAGACGCTTTTTGGACTGTAATTTCGAATTTTATGAGAAAATATTAGTATTTTGATATGGAATTAATTCCTATAATTGTGTGGACTGAATCAAATTAATTGTGGCTAGATTCGAGCCATTCAGAAGTTGATACACGCATAATAAAATTTCTGGAGCATTATTTAGCTTGGTCGACATTGGATTCGTCTTGTTCGAGGTAAGTAACTCTTCTAATCTCGGAGCTGAGTGTATGTACCCTGAATATACGCGTTATGTGTGTTGGTGTTGAGGTGACGCATATGCTAGGTGATGGGCGTGTGGGCATGCACCGTGTGAGCTGTGACTCTGTTATTTCTGTGGTACTGTGTAGTTACCTGAATTTGTTTGAAATCATGAAATCTCTACGTACTAGAGTTATCAAAATATGATACATGCTATAAACTATGTTTAGACTACATGTTTATCCTGTTGGGACCCACCGAGGTCATTTCTGTTGTTGAGTTACTTGTTTATATTGCAATGTCATACTCAGTCATATTTATTCATTTTATATCATATCTCAGTCTCTGTTGTTATTTATTGATATATCATATCATCATTTTTGGGCTAATTTCATGACATTGTGAGCCCGTGAGAGAGAGACTGGAGAGATTGATGACTGAGTGAGGCCGAGGGCCTGATTGATTCTGACATTGATATTATGGCGCGTGAGTTGTCCGTGCGGATTATAGCGCTTGTGCTGAAGGAGCCCCTCCGGAGTTTGCACACACCTCCAGTGAGCGCGGTTGATATTATTGAGGGATGGATCTTCCTTGGACATGGATCTTGTTCGAAACATTATATACCTGGAGATGGATCTTCTCCATGGGCTGGATTGG
This sequence comes from Nicotiana otophora, assembly GCA_000715115.1. Lineage (NCBI taxonomy): Eukaryota > Viridiplantae > Streptophyta > Magnoliopsida > Solanales > Solanaceae > Nicotiana > Nicotiana otophora. The sequence goes on along the minus strand of AWOL01S0007360.1, from coordinate 112,022 downwards.
CCCTACTCAGTAGTGGGTGACTGATGGTCAGTTGATGTATATATTCCGGGATGGATCTTCCCTGGGCCGGATTGGCCACATACAGTAATGAGTGATTGAGCATGATGAGTTGAAAGTGTGAGACAGTGAGATTGAGTACTCTGAGAGTGTGAGTACATGAGTTCATTTCTGAGACACATTGCATTGACATGCACACATGACATACATGCATAGAGATGTATCTTTCGCATGTTGTACGGTATCACGCCATTCATGACTTCTCACATTTGTTGACATATGGGCATAGTGATGCATTTGTTTTACACTAGCTATCTGAAAAGAAAATGAAACATCTTAATTTTATTGAAAGGATTTTTGGGAAAAAATTCTGGTTTCAAACTTATTCATATTTTTGGCAAACTTCGGTAAACGATTTGGGTTTTCACTGATGTACTTGGAAGGCAGGACTATTTTCAAAAATCATGATTTTGTTGAGCATTTTATCTCTGAGTTACTTCTTGTATTACTTGCTTTACGTTGTTATGGACTGTTGTTGACTATTGGTGTTGGACCCGACCTTGGTACAAGCTCATCACTACTTTCAACCCAAGGTTAGGTTTTTTACTTATTGAGTATATGGGGTCGGTTGTACTCATACTACACTTCTGCACCTTGCGTGCAGATGTTGCCTGCCGATGTTGATATGTTCGTTGGGGGCTGGATCTGAAAATATACCTGCATTCCGGTTGTAGCCGCCTCTTGTTCATGGTAGCCTTAGATTCATAAAATTCTGTTTATGTACTTTTCAAACAGATAATGTATTTACTTCATACCAACTTTGTAAACTTTATTCTTAGAAACTCGTGATTTGTACTACCAGTTCTTGGAGAAATGTATCAGTTTCACATATTTTCTTTTAATTAATTGCTTTATTAATTTTATTGAAATTTGATAGTTGATAATTGGCTGACCTAGCGGGTTGGGTTAGGTGCCATCATGACAATTTGGATTTTGGGTCGTGACATCCACAAAGGCACTCAAACTAACATTTTGTACAAAAGTGAGGTTCTCTCACACACGGCTTACACCTAGAGAGATCTAGGAAGCAAAATGAGTGCTCCACCTGGAATTAATGAAGGACAATCAACTACCAGACCATGTTTAATGAAAAATATTATAGTTGGTGGAAAGCAAGAATGGAATATTTTCTGACAACTAAAAATTATGAATTATGGACTATAGCGAACCAAGGTTCATTAACTCTTATTAAATAAAATGCGCAAAATGAAATTGTTCCTAAGGACCCATCTAAATTTGTGGCAGCAGATTTCAGAATGATGGAGAAGAATGCAAAGGCTAAAAAAATCTTATATGTGGACTTGGTCCTGATGAGTACAACAGAATATCAGCTTACTCCAATGCAAAGGATATTTGGGATGCACTCCAAACTGCTCATGAAGGAACAAACCAAGTTAAGAGATAAAGGATAGAATTACTTATGAGAAACTATTAGCTATTCTCCATGAAGGAGTCTTAGCCCTAGGTTTACCATAATAACTAATGAACTGAAGTCACTTGGAAAGGTGTTCACCTCAGAATAGTTGGTTAGCAAAGTTATAAGAATCCTTCCAACTTCTTGGGAATCAAAAGTCACAGTTATTTAGGAAGCCAAGGAGATGAATAAGATCTTACTTGATGAGTTGGTTGGAAATTTAAAGACTCGTGAAATGAGAAAGATAGAACTGCGTAAGGAAGAACCAAAGAGGGATAAGGCCTTGGTCCTTAAGGCGTTAGAGGAAGATGAATCTGACAGTGATGATCCCGACTTAGAAATGTTTGCTAAGTTCAAAAAGTTCATGAAATTGTTTTAAAATGCATTTAAGAGAGAACAACGGTAAGCCTAAGTAGATCGACAAAGCTACTTATGATGGGTGCTACAAGTGTAGCAAGCTACACCACATGTTCAAGGACTGCCCTGGAGGAAAGAACGAACTGAAAAGGAGAAACAAAAAAAACGAGAGAAAAGGTTCCAACAAAGGAAAAATCCTAGGTAAAGGATTCGCTGAAGCAATAAAGCAGGCCTTTCTAGCCGCATATGAGGACAATGGAAGTGATAAAGAAAATGAGGCCATAAGTCTCTATGCTGTAATTGATGGACATCAGACAATGGAGACAAAACCTCCAGTACAACTTGGAATGCACATTTGAAGACCTCCTCTATTTGATGGACATCACTATGATGAATAGAAGATGCGTATGGAAACGTTCTTTCAGGTTACTGACTTTGACCTATGGAAAATTGTCAGTCATGGACCAATCATCCCTACCAAAATGGTGAAGGTAACAAATGTAACAAGAGAGAAGAGGAATATGATGATGAAAATCGTCAGCTAACCCAGAAAAATGCTAAATCAAAAGACCTACTTTACAAAAGTTTGCTCAGAAATATTCTCTACAATGTGTTCTCTTGCATCTCTGCCCATGATATATGGAGGACCTTGGAAGCTTATATTGGATATGAAAACACTAAAGTGACACTTATTGCAATTGAAGAAATCCAACTAGCAGAAGAAGTGATAGGGATGATGGTCATGAGTGATTCAGAGACTGAAGATGAAACAAATCAGATAAGTATCTCTAACTTGAAAGAAAATATTCATGCTATGTCTAAAAAATAACTAATGGCCATAATTGTGAATATGATGAGTGAAATGGACAAAATGAGTGATGGAAATGATCAATTAATAAGCAACCTTTCATGTGTCAAACTTGATCTCAAAGAACTTGAATATGACAAAGATAATCTTGAAGGACAGGTCAAAGACCTTAAGAACCAGGTTCTTGAACTCACTTCTAAAAGTGAGAAGTCACCTGATACACATGGTAAGGAAAAGATGAGTGATCTACAAGATAAGTTTGAAAAGGAATTAAAAAGGGCTAAAGATAATCTCTGTGATGCTGAATGTAGGAATAAAGTTCTGTAAGAAAATTTAGAAAAGGCTAATTATGAACTATCTAGGCTAAGCAAATAGCATAGATCCTCATATACTTTGAACCGTTGAATGAAAACTGCAACACTAACAAATTAGGAATTGGCTATAGAAAATATGTTCCCAAATTTGATCCAAAGTATGTAGGAATTTTTGATAACAAAATGTGCACTCATTGTGGAAAGGTAGGACACTTTAGGGATACTTGCTCTGCCTTAATTCAAGCCCAGTTTAAGAACATATTTGGTCTTGCTAAAAATGTGAAGAAGGAAGAGGAACCAAAAGCCAAACCTCTTGTCCAAACTAAATGGATTAAGGTTAACAAGAAAATAGCTATTAATCCTCCCCCCTCCCCCGGGCAAGAAGAGATTTGATTCACCCTTTTCAAATAAAAAGGGACCCAAGCTTGTATGAGTTCCCGAGACTAACTTGTGATTTCTGGTGCAGGCTAAAGTGAGAGGGAATAATATGTGATGACCCGATAGGTCATTTTGAGTTTTAGACTTTATTGGAGTACTATATTTCGAGACCTCGACTAGCTCTGTTTAGTATTCTGATGCATAAAAATTATTCATATATATTTCATAGCTAATAATATATTTTTTTCATAAAATAAATAAATATTATGCTCAAAACTCATATTTTCTAACAAGTATTGCAGGAAGAAGAATTACCATAGACGAAGACAAAATATGAAACTCTAGAGAAAAAAAATAATGGAATGAAGAAAAGGGGAGAAAATGCTCGATGCATCTGTGGAACATGACAAAGAATCAAAAAAGAAAAAGAAGAAATAAAGCCAGGATTGATCTAGGCCTTAACTCAAGATCCATCTAGACTTACCATCCTATAAATATGCTAGCAAGGCTTAAGAGAAAAGATAAAATATTAAGGAGTAGACATTGTTATCTTGGTCTCTCACTCTCTTTCATTAAATTCTCTTCTAGTCTTTTATTTTGCAAGTAAAAATAATACCCTTTCAAGATTTCTTCTTTCTCGTCTTTGTAAAAATTATACTTCTTTATGGAGTAATTATTTTTTGTTGGGATAGTTGATGAAACTTGATAAATTATTATAATTTCAATTTCAATTTCATACGAGCTTGTCATGAAAATTTTTATTTCAAACCTTTTATGTACTAGAATGATAGATTGTAGTTATTATCATCACATTCATCTATTTTATCGTTTAATTATTCTTGTATAAATTTTGTAATTCTCATGAAGCAAAATTGATACATTATATAGTTATTTAATAAAATAGAGTGCTAGTAATTTGTAACAATCTCTTATTCCGAATCTTCAATCTTGCTTCTTTCAAATCTAATCCTCAAGGAGGAATTGACTCAAGCAAGGCGACTGATTCAAATGTCTTTATCTTATTTCTTTCAATTCTAATTCTCAAGAAGGAATTGACTCAATTAAGATTAATGACTCAGTGAAAATAATCTCAAGAGGTTTTAACTAATTCAGTACAATTCAGGCAAGAACATTATTTCAGTTTTAACTGTCACTGGATATCAATTAATTAATATCTATAACCTCACGAAGTGATATTAATCGATTTTTTTAGAGTGAGTAAATATAATTGTATTCGCAATAAGCAATTATTTTTCGGCGAAATATATGTGAAACTGAAATAGTTTTATAATAATATTATCAAGTGAATTTAATGATTCCCAACTCTTTTTAAATATAAATCTTTCGGAAGTTGTTTGATATTGTTTAAGTAAATTTATAATTTTAAAATCCTACTCTCCTTTATAGTAGCTAAAATACCATAAATATGTAGCATAGATCTTCCAATCTCTGTGGAACGATATCATAAACTATACTATAATTTGACAAAGTACGAGCCTTATTTTTCTATATGCCAGAAGCTCGTCAAATTTTTGGCACCGTTGCCGGGGATTGACATACATCTACTTCAGATTAGATATTTTGTTACTAATTTGAGCACTTAATATTACTATTCATATCTTTTATTTTTATTAGTGTTATTAGTATCAACTAAATACTATAGCTATTATTGTTACACGTATTGACGTTCAATAGAAGTATTATAGAAGTTTTTATCATTGTGAGTACGTTCATCACTATACCGTACTATTGTCAACTATATTCATAACCATTTCAACTTTTTGTACAACCACTACTGCTATACCATTACAAATATCAATAGTATTATAGTACTTATATTACTTCTTTTCATTATTAGTAGTGATTTACTATTTACAATTGTCGCTATTTTCTTTTGAAAACTATTTTTTATAATTAATTGTAGTATAATTACTATTAAAATAATACCATTTTCTTTGTCACCAACTACTAGTACTACTTAAGGAGCTAATTTTAATTTTCTTTATATTACATTATTTCTGGTAGTTTATGACCCGCTCTTCTACAAAAGAGTTACTCAACTACGATCCTGAAGTTGAAAGATTTTTTCAGTTGCGCAGGAAAAAACAAATATCATCTTCTCAAGGCATAGCTTGTGAATAAATGGAGAACCAGGAAGTAGAGAACATCAACTCACTGGACATCCCACCACAGTCCATGTAGAAGATTAGTTTGACGAAATTGTGCCAAGACCGGCAAATAGAATCATAAAGGATTATGCTAGACCTGACTGCTTCAACTGTGAATTTAGTGTTAGGAAACCCCCTATGGCAGCTAACAACTTTGAAATCAGGACCGGTCTGATTCAAACAATTCAACTATCATGTATCTTCACTGGAGAATCAAGTGAAGATCCACACAGTCATTTAATTGATTTCTTGGAACTTGTTGAAACTGCTAAGTATAATGGAGTACCTCGTGATGCAATCAAGTTAAGGCTATTTCCTTTTTCTTTAAAAGGATACTCCAAAACTTAGTTGCGAAGCTTGCCTCAAGGATCCATAACCACATGGGGACCAGATGGCTCAAAAATTTTCGAATAAATATTTTTCCCCCGCTAAAACCACAGCATTAAGACATGATATATCTAATTTCTTTCATACAGACACTGAGTCTGTTTATCAAACTTGGGAAAGATTAAAAGCAATGCTAAGAAAATGTCCACATCATGACATTCCTGAACATATGCAATTGTATATTTTCTATCACGGGTTAAAAACCTCTTCTAGAAATGTGATTGATGCAGCTGCAGGAGGTTCCTAAATGGGAAAGACCACAGAAGAAGCATTATAGTTGTTGAATGAAATTTCTGAGGATGCCATCCAATAGCCATCTGAGCGTGTGATCATCAACAAGACCGCCACGGTAAATCAGGTAGATGCTTTAAATACACTAACACAACAGATTGTTTCTTTGGCACAAAAGTTTGAATCTTTTCAGGTGAATACTCAAAAATCAAGTCAGTCTGAGACTTGTGACACGTGTGAAGGGAACTATTTGAACCATGAATGCCAAGCAATCAATCAAAATGATGAACAAGTCAATGTCTTCGGTTACAAGCAGTACCCTTTTAGAAGTCCAATGGCACCATCTAGGATTTCAATGGATCAATCCAAAAGGTGCTGAGAACTCTCAAAGCTTCCAGAAACAACAGGTACAGGTTCCACCCCGATACCAACATCAAAATCGTGGACAATCAAATTTTTGACCTTATCAGCAAACATCTCCATACCATCAAAAACCTCAACAAGCCCATCCAAGTCTTGATGATCTTTTGTACAAGTACATGAAGGTCACTAATGAAAAGATGGAAAGTCAGAGTTCAGCCATAAAAAAATTGGAAGTTCAATTAAGCCAACTGGAAACTCTTGTGTCAGAAAAGATTCAAGGTCCCTTACCAAGTAATACAGAGAAAAATCCAAAGGAACACCTTAAGGCCATCACCTTACGGTCAGGTAAGGATCTTGATGAACCCCACAAAAACATACAAAAAAAAGTTCGGTTAGAAGAACAGGTAGACAAAGGTAAGAATGTTAAAATACCTTACGAACCATTAGAAGGGAAAGAAGTCAAGAAAAAAGAAGAAAATAATATTGGAAAAATGACTCCTCTACCTGTGATAATTCCTTTTCCACAAAAATTGAAAAGAGAAAATCTTGATAGCCAATTCGCAAAGTTTTTGGAGATTTTAAAACAAATTCATATTAATATTCCTTTTACTGATGCTTTATTGCAAATGCCTTCATATGCCAAATTTCTAAAAGAAATCTTGTCAAGCAAAAAAAAATTGGAAGAAGTTTTTGTGGTAATGCTTACTGAAAAATCTAGTGCTATACTTTAAAATAAACTACCACAAAAACTCGGTCATCTTGGTAGCTTTACAATTCCATGCACTTTGGGAGGACTGTATTTTGCAAAAGCACTTTGTGATTCTGGGGCTTCAATAAATTTGATTCTATTTTCTATCTTTAAAAAAATAAATCTTGGTGAAATGAAAGACACAAGTGTTTCTCATCAGTTTGCAGATCAAAGTACTAAGAAACCTAAGGGAATAATTGAAAATGTACTTGTAAGAGTAGATACATTTGTCCTGTAGATTTCACAGTGCTTGAAAGAATCAATGTCCTGATGAACCAATAATCTTGGGTAGACCATTTCTTGCTACATGTAGAGCAATCATAGATGTCCATCAAGGACAACTAATCTTGAGATTTGATGAAGAAAGAGTCATTTTTTAATATGCAAAAGATACTAAGGTTTTCAGGAGATGAAACTTCATCTTCCTGCTTTTCAATTGACGTGATTCGTTATCTTGCAGATGAATTCAAAGATGATCAATTAATTTCAGAATCAATAGAAAGATACTTGGCCAAATCAGTCACCACACAAGATGATGATCCCATAATCAAGAGTGAAGCTGAAATATTGGAAATGGATTCCAAGAACATGGAGATACAACCAAAAGAAGTTCAAGTGAAAATTAAACTCAAAATTCTTCCTTCCCATTTAAAATATGTTTATATTGAGCAAGAATTATTTCTAGTGATTATTTCATCTTGTTTGACTACAAAACAAGAAGAAAAATTAATTGAAGTATTGAAAGATCACAAAGGAGCTTTAGGCTGGAATGTAGCAGATATCAAAGGAATTAGTCCAGCTATTTGTACGCACAAAATCCTCATGGAGGATAGCTACAAACCAATAGTCCAGCCCCAAAGAAAGTTGAATCCAACAATGCAAGAAGTAGTAAAAAGGAGATTGTGAAGCTGTTAGTGGCATGTATCATTTATCCCATTTCAGACAGCCCTTGGGTAAGTCCCGTCCATGTAGTGCCAAAGAAATAAGGTATGACAGTTATAAAAAATAAAAATAATGAGCTCATACCTACTAGGGCAATCACAGGATGGTGAGTCTGCATTGATTAAGGACGTCTCAATGATGCTACTAGAAAAGATCATTTTTCTTTACCATTTATTGATCAAATGTTGGAAAGAATTGCAGGCTATAAATTTTACTATTTTCTTGATAGCTATTCAGGATATAACCAGATACCAATTGCACCCGAAGTTCAGGAAAAGACAACTTTCACTTGTCCTCATAGAACATATGCCTACTGAAGAATATTATTTGGTCGGTGTAACGCCCCTGCTACATTTCAGCGTTGCATGTCAGTAATTTTTTCTCATATGACTGAAAAGTTTTTGGAGATCTTTATGGATGATTTCACACTTTTTGGCAAAATATTTGAGGATTGTTTTTACCATTTGACTTTGGTTCTTAAGAGATGTGAAGAGACAAACTTAATTCTCACTTGGAAAAAATATCATTTTATGGTTACTGAGGGAATTGTTTTAAGACATAAAATCACTGCTAAAGGAATAGAAGTTGATAAGGTAAAAATTGATCTAATAGTAGGATTACCCCCTCCTACAACTGTTAAAGGCATTAGAAGTTTTCTTGGTCATGCAGGTTTTTACAGAGGGTTCATAAAATACTTTTCAAAGATTTCAAAACCGCTTACTAACCTTTTGATGAAAGATGTTAAGTTTGTTTTTTCAAGTGATTGCATAAAAGCGAAGGAGACTCTTAAGAAAAAATTATCAACTGCACTTGTAGTTGTATCCCCTGATTGGAACCAGCCTTTTGAGGTCATGTGTGATGCGACTGATACAACAGTTAGAGCTATTTTAGGCCAGAGAAAGGATAAGATCTTTCGTCCCATTTACTATTCACGTAGGACATTGAATGAGGTTCAACTGAATTATGCCACTACAAAAAAAAGAGTTATTGGCAGTAGTATTTGCATTTGATAAATTCCGTTCATATTTGATAGGAACGAAGGTCACTATTTTTATGGATCATGCAGCTTTAAAATACCTTCAAAAAAGATGATAGGCCTAGATTGTTAAGATAGATTTTACTTCTTCAAGAATTTGACCTTGAGATAAAAGATAAAAAAGGAACATAAAACCAGGTAGTTGACCATTTGTCTAGACTAGAAAATCCTCCCCTTGGATCTTGTGATATAAAGGAAGAGTTTCCTGATGAACACATTTTTTCAGTCAACTCAGTTATGACTCAACCACCCTGGTTTGCAGATATTGCAAATTACTTGGTTAGAAAATGGACACCCCAAGATCTCTTTTACCAGCAAAGAAAAAAGCTTAGATTTGATGTTAAATATTATCTGTGGAATAAGCCTTACTTGTTTAAAATTTGTACAAATAACATTTTTAGAAAATGTGTACCCGAAGAAGAAATGAACAACATTCTATATCATTGCCATGACGGAGCAGTAGTGGGCCATTACGCAGCAAATAGAACCACTTTTAAAGTTTTAGAGGCAGGGTTTTTTTAGCCTACACTTTTCAAAGATTCTAGAATGTATGTTGCAACTTGTGACAAATGCCAAAGAACAGGTAACATCAAGAGGAGAGATGAGATACATTTTCAATTAATACATGTTTGTGAAGTATTCGACGTTTGGGAAATAGACTTCATGGGTCCTTTTCCTTCGTCGTATTCTTATGAATATATTCTTGTGGCTGTAGATTACGTATTAAGATGGGTTGAAGCCATTCCTACAAGGAAAAATGATGCTCAAACGATGTGTAAATTTCTAAGAAAAAATATTTTTACCAGATTCAGCACACCCTGAGTCATTATTAGTGATCAAGGAACCCACTTCATGAACATGCAATTTTCCTCGTTGCTGGCAAAATATGGTGTAACTTATAAAACAGGTACACCATATCATGCTCTGTCACGACCCAAAATCACACATGTTGTGATGGCGCCTATCTCAATACTAGGCAAGTCAACAACCTCAATAAACCACAATTTCTTTAAGTTTGAAAACATTATATTTACATTCAATATAAAAATCTCACAAATACTGATATAAAACACTCCCAAAACTCGGTGTCACTGAGTACATGAGCATCTAAATAATAACAAAGTCTAACTGATAAGAACACTATTTGAAAATATAGAACACTACAATAATTGAAAGGAAAGATAGTCAAGGTCTGCGGATGCCAAACAGCTATCTTGATAGTCTCCAATAGATAAATTCTCAAAACTGGCAACCGTCGTATCCGGAAGCACCTGGATCTGCAAACGAGGTGCAGGGTGTAGTATGAGTACAATCAACTCAATAAGTAACAAGGCTAACCTTTGGGCTGAAAGTAGTGGCGAGCTCAACAGGTACAGTCTAGTACAGAAATAACACTACAGAAATGTAGGCATGCTTTCCAATTCAACAGTTAAACTCAATACAGGTAAAAATAGATAAATTTTGCATGATATAAGGAATATGACATCTCTATATCTACATGCCAAAATATATGTTGTATGTGATGTACCACAATGGAAACCTCGTGTACTCACACTCTCCGAATACTCAATCACTCAGTACTGTATATGGCCAATCCAGACCAGGGAACTCCATCCCAGATATATATGTATCAACTGACAATCAGTATTTTAGTACTGTACAAGGCCAATCTAGCCCAAGGAACTCCATCCTAAGTATAAGTAAAACAAATGCAACTCTATCCCTAATATAAATAATTAAGGCAACTCTATGTCTAGGGAACTTCATCCCTAATATAAATAAACTGCGCTCACTATGAGGTGTGCATACTCCGAAGGGACTCCTTCAGCCCAAGCACTATAATAGCCAGATCCAGACGTAAATAAATAAAATATGTTACGGCGTGCAGCCCGATCCCATAAATATCACTCAAAATCTCCAGTCTCTTAGGCTCTCAATAACATGAAAATCAACTGACATGATGATATGATGTATCAATGAATGGCAATAAAGATTGAGATATGATATGCAAATGATGGATGTGACTAGGTACACAATTACAATTTAAACAAATAATTCAACAGCAACCCAACCCTGTGGGTCCCAAAAATATCAGCACGCAACCTAAGCATGATCTTCAATATGATTCTCAACTCAATTTCTCTAACACGTGGGGGATATGTGGATAATGACATTTATTTAATTGTCCAACTCCACAGAATCAATTAAATCGCAATTTCTACGGTGCACCCCCACATGCCCGTCACTTAGCGTGTGCGTCACCTCCAAACAATTGATATAACAAAAAAAAAAGGATTCATATACTCAGAATCATGTTTAGAAATGTTACTTACCTCAAACCGTATAATTCTCTATTCCAATATGCCCTTGCCTCGCAAATCGGCCTCCGAACGCCTCGAATCTAGTCACAATTAATTCGATTCGGTCAATACAAATTATAGAAATTAATTCCATATGAAATTATAATGTTTTCAACAAAATCCGAAATTCCACTCAAAACTTTCTAGTGGAACCCATGTCTCAGAACTCGACAAAAGTTATAAAATAAGAACACCAATTCAACCACGAGTCCAACTATACCAATTTTATTCCGATATCAACTCGACCCTCGAATCTTCAATTTAAACTTAAGACTTTTCAAAAATTTTCCAATTTAAAACACCAATTAAATGCTAAAAATAGCAATAGATTTGGGTAATTTGACCAAAATTGAGTTAAGAACACTTACCCTGTTGTTTCCCTTGAAAATCTTCCAAACATCGCCTCTCCCCGAGCTCCAAATCGTTTAAAATGGACAGAACTTAAACTCTTTGCTCAGTGATTTCTTCTTCGTGAATACGGAAGCTGCCTCGCATTCGTGAAGCATGAGTTTGCATAGCTTCCAAAGCCTTCTTTGCGTTCGCGAGCTATCCCATGCGAACGTTATGCATATTGAGCCAGACCTTCGCGAACGCAACCCCTTCCTTGCGAACGCGATGGCTACTGACCCTAGGCTTTCGCGATCACGTAGCCTCTCATGCGGATGCGATGCATCACTTTTCAGACCTTCGCAAACGCGACTCCCTCTTTGCGAACACGAAGAACAATTCTTCACCTGCCACATGTGATCTCGTCCAAATCACACCTCAAAACAAGGATATGAAACGGTCGATTGCAATAATAGTAACCCAATAAAGAGTCGGGATCGAATCCACAGGAAGGTTATATGGGGGTCAGGAGTATATATCCTAGTACGTGAGTTTGAACTATCTTAATTTATACTTTCACAAATTGTTTTCGTCTCTATTTCTATTTTTAAAACTAAGATTGCAAAGTTAAGAAATAAAACTAAGATAATTATTTTTGTTGTCTTTCAAGTTTGTAAAAAGCCTAGGGCTATGACCATCACCTAGGTGTTTGCCTAATGAGATATAAACCTTAATGCTTTTTTGTTGATCGAGGTGTATTATAGCTATCAACTCTTAATTTCCCACTTAATGTCTCTCGGTCAGATAGTGGTTTTGCCTAATTTGGTTTTCTCAAGACCAAATAGGTATTGCACAAAATGGTTGATAAAAGATCAAGTCGGGTTATTACCATCTCTAGATCGAACCCTTTAATTGGGTTAATCAATCTCTCGATTGACCCAATTTCTTGTTAGCCAAGTTTTCCTAGACTAAGTCTCTATTTCTCAAGTAGAGGCCAAGTCAAATAGGCATGGACTAATATTTGCAACCATTAATTACACAAATTAGAGCATGAACAAGGCTAAATAATAAATACCCAATCATAAACAAGCACTAAATTAGATACCCATAAGGTTTATACACTAGGGTTAAGTCACAACTCTAGTAAAAATCTAGCTACTCATGCTTGAAATTGAAGAAATAGAAGAAGAATTACTAATTAAACTCATATTGTAAAGTCACGATAAAATCTATGTCAAAATATCCCAAAATATAGAAAACTACTAAAAGAAGCAAAGAAAAACGGCTACATGACTTGCTCATGTCAAAAGTTAACCTAATTTTGTGAAACTCGTCTATTTATACAAGGCTGGAAATTTCGGACAAAAATACCCTTCAGGAGGTTCTGCGGCCGCACAATTCCATGCGCGGTCCACAGAAGTCTTCATCTTGTAGGAGCTGGGATTCTGCGGCCGCATAATTCTCCACTGCAGCCACAAGGAAATGTGTCCGCGGTTCGCAGATTTATTACTGCGGCTGCAATTTGGTCTTCTGCGGTCTACATTTTTACTTTTGCGACCACACAATTCTTGTGCTGTCCGCAATCTTGAGGGACTTGGACTTTGGAAATTTGCACACCCTCTGAAGTTCATCTCCAATGCTTCATTTGCGGCCGCACAATTCCTGTGCGGTTCGCAGTTTACTAGGACTTATGTTGGGACTTTCTTTATTATTTGCGGCCGCAGATGGAATTCTATGGTCCGCACTCTACAAGCTCTTGTTCCTTTTGTTGCCTTGTGTTTTGATTACTCCTTGTTGAATCAGATTTCATCTTGGGAGTCCAACTTCCAATATTCCTGCAATTTTTGCACATTTCATCAGTTTCAGGAACACAATTAAACGATTTTAGACTAAAATAAAAGCTAAAATGCGCTAATAAGCAGTCAAAATCCCCATTTATCAACTCCTCCAAACTTAAGTTTTGCTTGTCCTCAAGAAAATAAAATAGTTCCCACCTCCACAAGTTAAGGGCCATTCCAACCAATCACAAGTGAGCCATTCACACATCAATTAGGACCAACAATTACCCATACTACTTATGTATTATCAACAAGGCGACAAGTTAAATTCTTTTATGCACATATAGCTCTAATGTGATATTTAAGCATCAAGAGTTGACTTTATTCATCAAGGAAGCTCGCTCTTTCATATAGATCATTGTGGATCTCAAACTCCTCCTCTTCTACTCTCGATTTGCCTAGCTCACTTAAGAGTTTTAGCACTCAATCCAAAGATTTGTGAAAGTTTCACTCATATCTCTCAAGAGAATGTCGCAAGTACGGCTTCAAGTACCATAGGATTTCTTCTCATGTAGATCACCACTAATGTAAGCTCACTCGGCTTGAAATCACTTAGGGCTTTTTCGGGATATAATGAAGGTTTTTTTGGACCAAGGATACACTATGGTTGAGTGGGTTCACCTTTCCTTAAGCACTCCATTTTTTATTTTTATTTTTATTTTTTTTTATTCTCGGCTCATGCTTTGCCAATTCCTTGAAGCACTTTCTTTTCCTTGGGGAACTAGAGTGACTCAACATCACTCTTTCTTGACCATGACATTCATTTTATCCCTCTTTGATTTCTCCATGGTTTGTTTCATTACTTTTCTTTGAATCCCTTCAACTTTTCCACTTATTCACTTTCTTTTTGTATTTTTCTTTTTTTTTCTTTCCTTTCCTTCTCATCATTTTTTATGTGCCTTGATACCTCTTTCAAGTTCCTTGTCTCTCCTCCAAACTTACGTTTTAGCCAATTGTTTCACAAGAGTGTTAAGAAAAGCTCGGGTGCCAAGAGAGGGTCACGACAAAACGGGTAAAGGCTTGTAACATGGTTATCAAATGAGAAAGGCTAGAGGCTCAAATGGGTTGACCTGGGGTAATAACATTGGTAGGCAATGAAAAAACTCAAGCGGGTCAAGGAAAGCCTACAATCACTTGTCAAGCCAAGCAAAACTTAGAATTTCTCCTTGAAACATATTCGAGGGAAGTTTTAGACCATTCACACGGGTACTTGGACTAGAAACAAAACATCTCACCCCTCACGCAACTGTATTGTTAAAAAGGATAGAGTCGAGGGCCCACAACGACCATATTCAAGATTGAAAATCACTATGGTTCTATTAAAACACTCGATGATTGCCCAAGTTAACCCAAGAGTCACAAAGTCACTAAGCTAGAGCTATTTCTTTCAAAACCCTTATTTCTAACCATAAGCACGTAGTTAAGCGTGTTAGTACCAAGTGAAGCTTGTTTGACTCTTCGAGCATGACATTATTAGGTCTTTTTATTCATTACTACTACTATTATTACCTAAACACCAAAAAATAGACTCAGTCCCTTAAGAAGATTGTCACGCCATTCATCGTTGGGAAGAGTCACCCAGTTCACACAAAAACTACCTTTGAAAAGAACCGTGGCATTAAGAAAATACAAGGCTTATTTTTCACTAAAATATAAATATAAGCTACTTAATTAAACACTAACTAGTAAGAGAACCAAACATAAAGAAGCTACAAACAAAAACTATCGAAAGCAATACGAATATATATAATAAAAGAAGATATATACATAATAAGAGAAGAGAAGAGAAAATATATACAGAGTAAGGAAAAAGAAGAAAATATTGTCAGTTATTACAAACCAGTTGTCTCAGAATCATCAAATCTTATCAAATAAGCTCCACCCCCACCCCAAATAAAAATAAGCATCGTCCTCAATGCTTAACAAAATAAAAGTAAATGAAGGGTAAGAGTGAAGAAAACTCCATATGGCTCCTTGGCCATCTCTGTGTCCACAGCAGCACCACCACCCTCAGTCTCTTCTAACTAGATCTCATCATCCTCAACTCTGGGAGTGACTGGGTTGGTGAACATCTGACGCATTGCCTCAAGAGTGTCAGCAGCAGAGTCTGGCTCCTCAGACTGGACAACTGGTGCTGTAGGTGCTATGGGATCTGGGCCTGGATGGTGTGGGTCAGTCAACATATCAAATGGAATATCTCTGGCTGCCGCAAACTTGGTAACCTGTCTCCGGAGCTTATCCACTGACTTCTTGGATGCCTGGGACTTGTTTCATTTTTTTCACTTCCTTGCCTAGTTCTTCTATCACTGACCCATGCTGTGCCAATGTAGCCATAATCGTGTTCTGGTTCTCTAGGATCTTCTTCAATGTTTCTTCCACTGTTGGGGGAATCTGAGGTGCCGGAATGGAGGACTGTGCTGCAACAGTACTGGATATGTTAGACAGCTTTGCAGTAGATATTTGCATCCAGTTGTTGAGGCTCGCCAATTTCTGGGAGACTCGCAACATAGAGAGTGGGGCAATAGGCATCGGCACCGGCCTCGAAGCCGAGGTGGAACCTATAATAGGGGCTGCTGAAGGCACTGAGGCTGGAGGTGGAGGCATAGCTGCTGCACTAGCTGAAGGCTCGGCTGAAGTGGATGGAATGTCAATTGCCTCTGTAGCTACCATCGATGGCTCATCAGGCTGGCTGTGGTGGTAGACAGCTGACCCTTTCTCTTAGGGTCGAGTGCATCCATCAATGAGTACCATGAGAAAGGCTTCTTCGCCCATACCTTCATATCAAAATCTCTTGGCTCCACCCTCGCATCCATAAGATACTCAGTAATAGTGTTGGGATACGGGTAGGATGTGTCAGCTTGCCTGGCAACCACAGAGATGTTGGCCGACATCACGACACCTACATTGATAGGGTACCCGACCATGATGGAGGCGGCTAGAACTGCCCGCAGGATTGGAAGATTTGTCTCTAGTCGGCTCCATACAAAGGTCTTCCACCCCTTTACCTCAAAACTCAAAGTGTTTATGTGAGTAGCCACCCTTGCTGTAATCCATGGTGGTGGTGACCCAGGAGCTGCTAGAATTTCAGCTAGCCACGGGCGAGCTATATCCCCAAGTACCAACTTCTCCAAATACTCTGTGAGCTTGACATCATCAAACCCCAAGTAGGTGTTCAATGTGAGCTTGAGATTCCTCACTTTAGTTATCCTTTCTTAATATGTGCCACATTGGAGTAGAACTCCCGGACAAGGTATTCCTTTGCATCCACCACGCTCTGGGTGAACCACATCCATCCCTTGCACTCTTGGAACTACCTCAAGACTATAGGGTTGTACTTTTATAGATCTTTCAATTGGAACTGTTGCTTAAGAGTGAGCGACCTCATCCGCCACCACCCACGGAAGCTAGAGAAGGCAACCAAACTGTCGAACCTGTCCTCCCATACCTCTTTCTTCTTCGACTGCTCAAGGCTGGCAACTGTAGTATCTCTCCCTAGACCATTATCTGGGAAGTCCTGAACTGAAGTCTCTGGTGCCTGGGGGGCAGGTGTAGTGGAAGGATCGAAAGCCTAAATGGCACTCTCCGAACCCTCAGAGGTGCTATGTGATGAAGACGGCTCATCCCTGAGCTGATATATCCCTGGCGGCCTTGATTGTACAACTGGCTGCTCATGTACAGAGGCTGAGTTTCCCTCTTATGCTTCCCAAGATAGGGCATAAGAACTGGTCTCGGAAAGGTCTATACCTCTCCCTCTGCCCGCTGCTGTCTTCTTTCTAACTTCAAGCTGTTGGGCACTAGGCAAGGGTCTCTTCCCTCATCCTCAGGAAGGGTCACCCCTTCCTTTTGAAGTGTCACCTCATCCTCTAGATCGAACCATGTTCTATACCAAGCAAAGGCGATTGTTAGGTGCCATTCAATTTCAGACACAAAAAGAATGCAAGGACACACCAGAGATTGCAGCGAAAAATATTGTAGACACATGCTTGCATGGTAGGGAATTGTGATCCGCATAATTTTCATTGTGACCGCAGATGGACATTGCAGACTGCACAATTTTCCCGTGCGGCCGCATAAATGGGTTGCGGTCTGCACATTTCTCTTTGCAGCCGCAATTCAGATGTCACCAAAATGCCAGCTCTCTAATGACAGAGAATTGGTTGTTTTGCGACCGCATTCAGTTTTTTGCGGTCCGCACAATTTGCTTTGCGGCCGCACTTGAGAGTCACCAAGTTGACAACTCCCTGATCAAATGGATTAAGCTGTTCTGCGGCTGCAATGGGATTTCTGCGGTATGCACATTTTTTTTTATGGCCGCAGAACCATGCCTTACTATAGTGCCCTAATCTTTAACTTCTGCGGACCGCACAATATTTTGTGCGGCCGCAAATTCCAACAATTACGAACATATGGATATTTTCACTTAGGGCTTGAAATTGTTTTGCACTATCTTGACATGGAAACAACATCTAAGCAAGAAAATCAATTTACCCATTTCCTTTAGAGCATTTTTCCAGTTTACCCACTACATATTTACCCCACATGGTTATTCAAATAGATTTCACTAAAAATCTAAAATTTAAAAGACTTAATCATGATGGTGAAGCATAATAGACATTAATGAATGCAAGAGATGAGTGATTAATAATTGTTAGGCTTATGAGCAGCTAATTTAGCAAGAAATTTTAATTTGGTGCACTTTGTAAGCTTAAAGAGGGAAAAAGGGGAACAATGCCCTAGCCTCTGCTATTTATAGTGCATGGTGTCTGGCAAGTGCAGGGGAGGTGAGTGCGGCCACAGAAATCCAATTGCGGTCCGCACTCTGTTACCTGAGGGCCCAGTTGCCCTGGCGGTTTGCGGTCAAAACAATTTGGGCTGCGGCCACAGATTCTATTGCGGTCCGCAGAATTTGGGTTGCGGCCGCAGATTGGCCATTTCTCTGACGGACCAACTTCAGAGAGTTGACATTTTCCACCTTCAACTTGTGCGGTCTGCAATAAAATTGTGCTCCGCATAGTACCTTTTTCTACAACAACCAAAATCGCGCGGTCCGCACAATACAATTGCGGTCCGCAATTCGTTCCACACTTAACTAGATTTCTGGGCATTCTTCTTCTAAAATACACTCATTCCTACAATACACTTCAAATCTAGTTGGCACAAAAATAACACCTATCTACAAAAGAAGAAAAGAAAATAAAAAGAAACATGGGTTGCCTTCCAAGAAGTGCATGATTTAACGTCTCGATACGACGCAGATTACCATTATTTGAAATGAATCACTGCCACAACGTGGCCATCACAAACATTTCCAAATAGTGTTTCATCTGGTGACCATTGACTCGGAATACCTCATTGTTTTTGTTCTTCAAGTCCAATGCACCAAAAGGCATCACATCCATAATTTCGAAGGGACCACTCCATTTAGATTTCGGCTTTCCAGGAAACATCCTCAACCGAGAGTTGAATAACAAAACAAGATCGCCCACCTTGAACTCTTTGTTCCAAATGTATATGTAATGAAGGTACTTCATCTTCGCTTTGTACAAGGACGAACTTGCATAGGCATGGTACCAGAACTCATCCAATTCTTTCAAATGTTCAACCCTCAAGTTAGCGGTTGCCTCTCAATCAAGATTCAATTTCTTTAAAGCCGACATGGCTTTGTGCTCAAGTTCTACCGGAATATGACAAGCTTTGCCGAATACCAACCGGTATGGGGACATTCCGATAGGTGTCTTAAAATCAGTCCGATAAGACCATAATGCATCATCAAGCTTCTTTTACCAATCCGTCCGGTTAGCATTCACCGTTTTGGACAAGATACTCTTTATCCCCAGTTGGAGACTTCCACTTGACCGCTAGCTTGTGGATTATAGGGATTCGTAACTTTATGAGTGATAACAAAGTGTTAGGCGTCCGAGAATTACTAAAGAAAAACAAGAGAGTCAAGAAACGTGCAGAAACTAAAAGGAAATGTCATGACCCGAAATCCAACTAGTCGTGATGGCACCTAACCCAACCCGCTAGGTAAGCCAGTTAACCACTAACCAATTCCAATAATAATTAATAAAGCAATTAAGTAAAGAAATTATCTCAATCTTATACATTCCCCAAGACCTGGTAGTACAAATCATGAGCTTCTAAGAATAGAGTTTACAAAGCGGAAATGAAATAAATACATCGTCTGTTTGAAAAGTACATAAACAGAGTTTTATAGACCTAAGGATACCACGAACAAGAGGCAACTACAACCGAGATGCAGGTACATCTTCAAATCCAGATCCCATCAAACACAGCAACATCAACACCCCAAAACTGAACACAAGGTGCAAAAGTGTAGTATGAGTACAACCGAACCCATGTACTCAATAAGTAACAAACCAAACCTCAGGTTGAAAGTAGTGACGAGCTAACAAAAAGGTCGGATCCAACACCAAGATTTCACAGCAGTTCATAACAGCACCGTACAAGTAACAAAAGAATTATCTCAAAATAAAAAGGACCAGTTCGTACACAGTTCCAAAAAAAACATAGGCATTTCTTTTAAAGTATCTCACTGAAAATCCAAATCTTTTACCGAAAAAGCCAAAATACGAGTATGTTTGAAAACTGTGATTTTTCCCAAAACTTCTTTCAACAAATGATAAGATGTTTCATTTTCAGATAGCATGAAGAAAGTACTTCTCTATGCCTACATGTCAAGATACAGGTAAAATCATAAATGTCCCCAAAACTGGGTAGCAGAAGGAAATGCACCTCTATGCATGTACCTCAAGTACGCATGTCAAATGCAATGCATCTCGATGATGAGCTCATGTACTCACACTCTTAGAGTACTCAATCTCAATATCTCGCATTCTCTCTCACTATGCTCAGCACACTAAATCACTCAGCACCGTACAATATCCGCTGCGGCGTGCAGCCCGATCCCTATTTATAGTTGACTGCGCTCACTGGGGATGTGCAGACTCCTGGAGGGGCTCTTTTCATCCCAAGCACTATATCGCTGCGGCGTGCAGCCCGACCCAATAACATGAGTAGACATAAGGCTCGTTGCGGCGTGCAACCCGATCCATAGTCCATAAATAGCCATAAAGCGCATTGCGGTGTGCAACCCGATCCACAAAATGTAATCAACATAACATGATGCGGCGTGCAGCCCGATCCTAAAATATCACTCTCACTCAGGCCCTCAGCCTCACTCAGTCATAAATCTCTCCAGTCTCACTCACGGGCTCCCAATGTAATGAAACTGGCCCGACAACAATGATATGACGTATCAATAAATAATAACTGAGACTGAGGTATGACATGAATGCATATATATGACTAAGTATGAAATATCAATGAAATCATTGAGATAACAGTAAGAAACGACCACTATGGGTCCAAACAGTATCGACATAATGCCTAAACATGATATCTAGCATGATTGACACTTAACTACTTTATCACATAGTAAAAACACGGATATCAACAAAGTAGGACCACTATACAATGCCATGGAAACAACACAGTCCCAATTCACATGGTGCATGCCCACACGCCCATCAACTAGCATGTGCGTCACCTCAATATCAATCACATAACATATATTTTGGGGTTTCATACCCTCAACACTAAGATTAAAAGAGTTACTTACTGCGAACAAGCCAATACCAATGCCGAGCTAGCTAAACAATGCTCCAGAAATTCCATTCTGCGTGTATCAACTTCCATACGGCTAGAATCTAGTAAAAAACAACTCAAATACATCAAACAATGCTAAAGGAACCAATCCCGATAAAAAAAGATCAAATCTTGAATCAAAAGCCCAAAATCGGCCAAAAGCCCAACCCGAGCCCACACCTCAGAACCCGACAGAATTTACAAAATCCATCAACCCATTCAACTACGAGTCCAACTATACTAGTTTCACTCAAATCCGACTCTAATTCGATGTTCAAAACTCAAAAATTCATATTATGAAACTTTAGGCCAAAACCCCCAATTTCCTCTTTAAAATTCATCAACCAAAAGCTAAAATCGAAGTTAGATTCACAGAATATAACCAAAACTGAGTAGAGAACACTTACCCCAATCCTTGTGATGAAAATTGCTCCAAATATCGCTTCATTCCGAAGTCCATAGCTCAATATGTGATAAAAATGACCAACCCTCGAACTTATAACATTCTGCCCAGATATTCCGCATTTGCGGACAGATCGTCGCATCTACGACCACCCCTTCTGCGGTAACAACTTTGCTTATGCGAAAATAGCCTTGCCCAGCAACCCCCGCACCTGCGGACATCTAATTCCGCTTCTACGAAGATTTTCGCACCTGCGCTTCTAATCTCGCATCTGCGTGCACGCAAGTGCGCTACAAAAATCCGCTTCTGCGGTCTTCCTCACCCAACCTCTTCTCTCTTCCGCGACTCCACTAGCGCTTCTGCAACCATCGCACCTGCGCAAACCAGCCGTAGGTGCAGAACACCAAAACTAGCAGCTTAGCAAAAATCCAAAATGAAATGAAATTATCCGAACGTCGTCCAAAACTCATCCGAGCCACTCGGGACCCCCGTCCGAATACACCAACAAGTCCAATAACATAACACGGACCTACTCGAGGCCTCAAATCACGCATAACAATATCAAAACGATGAATCACACCTCAAATCGAAATCTATGAACTTTGAACTTTCAAATTCAATAACTCGTGCTGAAACATAGCAAATCAATCCGGAATGACTTCAAATTTTGCGCACAAGTCCCAAATAACATAATGAAGCTATTCCAATTTCCAGAATCGGATTCCAACCCCGATATCAAAAAGTCAACCCCCTGGTCAAACTTCCCAAAAATTCAACTTTTGCCATTTCAAGCCAAAATAAACCACGGACCTCTGAATCACAATCCAGACGTGCTCCTAAGTCCAAAATCACTCAACGGAGCTAACAGAACCATCAAAATCCCAATACGAGGTCAAATGCTAAAAAGTCAAACTTGGTCAACTCTTTCAAATTTAAAGCTCCCTAGTTGAGAATCATTCTTCCAAATCGGTGCTGAATAACCTGAAAACCAAAACCGACGATTCACACAAGTAAAAAATATCACATGGAGCTACTCACGCCCGTAAACTACCGAGCGAAGTGCAGATGCTCAAAACTATCGATCGGGTCGTTACATCCTCCCCCACTTAAACATACGTTCGTCCTCAAACGTGCCAGGAGTTGTTTCTAAGCCACCACATCACTATTCCATCTTACCACGCATGTACTCGGGGGTAACCCCACGTTACCCTATCCCATATAGGTCTGATAACACCACATAACTGAAATTTCTTAATTCAAACTAGCCCATAAACCTTAGAATCCAATTTCCAACATCCACAATTTCTATAAGATCAGAATCTCGTCTCTATCCAAGATATAATCACATGATGTACCACATAACTCAAATATTCATAGCGAGAATTTCAAATCACAACAGCTGGTCAAAACACCCCAATACCGGTAATAGACCTCATATCAAACAAAGCCTCGCTCTAAAACCTTCGTACACTGCCGATGATGAAAGAAACATGCAGAATTCATAACCATTTATCAGATCAACATGTCATGGAGTTCCCTTTCCTTCTACAAGAACTATAGCCAATTTCTAAGCCGACTTCTGATATTATCCTTCCAAATATACCACAATCAAATCTGATAGCATCCATTCTAGGTCCAATAACCTAATCTCATCCAACACGACCACTCTAGTGACATGACATATCAATACAATCTAAAGCCACAACCCGTGCAATCCGTGCACCAAATAGCAACATTCCAAATGTACTCAATCATGAAAAATGACTCAAACGAGAGAACCGTCCCACAAGCTCATCAAGTACCACCACCACGAAATGCTTAAAACCATCACACACCATAGACCATAACACACGAATCTAACACAAAGGATCATATTTCCACATAACTCTTCTACAATACGTGACCTTATCCAAGTACTGGCCCATATGAAATACCTCAAGCCACCCTGCTAAAAATCACTAACCATGCGCAATTCGACATCAAGTACTTAAAGTGCACTACCATAACGATGGAGAAGCAAATAACACAATGCCACACAAACCCGAAAGAACATAACCCATACGCCATCAACCGTGCAATACCCAATTACACATCTCGCTCAAATTCCGCTATAAAGCCCAAATAGAACCGCACCAGGTGTGCATATAACCAACGAATCACAACTCCTCGTAGCATAGAAGAGTAACTCACAGATAATTTTAGAACACGAATAAGCTCAACAAAAACTGAATGGCACATCCCTCAATAATAGCCGTATGGAGCCAAACAATCCTGCTTGGTGTAGAATACACATCCTAATTGGGCCTACCAATGGACCCCAAATCAACTCTAGTCACCCACAAATAGATAAATAACCCTCCGAAAGTCCACAATGACTGAATCATAACACATATTATCGTCTAGCTAGCTTCAACCATGACTTCACAATCCACAACCATGAAACAATCTGCTCTTGAGAACTACAAGTCTCCAAATTCATAAAACACATTAATCACCATATCTGATCCTAACTCCACCACCATAATGTCTAACACATCTCTCATACACAGTCATCCCACGAGGAATACTTCTAAAATTCTTCCGTGACATATAGAAAAATTTGAGTATCAGCAGTCGATCAACCAGGAGAGTGCCGCAATACCAATAAAGTATCCATGAATCAAAACATATTGCCCCTTTTGAAATGTATACTCTTATCAGGCCATATTGATTAGTAATATAATTTGCCTAATCATCTGAATCTGTCCATACTGCCTACGAATTTATGTCCTTCCCTTCAAAACTGAACTGTGACCTTACACAAGCAAATCTCAATCCCACGCAATACACTGTGTCTACCATGCCATCATGCGAAGAGTACAAGAATCTCATAATCAACTCTGAGTCACAAGCAAAATACATACCCGATCAGTCAGAAATCTTCCATTTGATCTCATCCCGGAGAAAACACCAATACGTAACATATTCCTCACGCCGGTAGGAAATATACTCTTTGAGCCGTGGTAAAAACCATTGAGAACTCTTCGAACCCATTTGCACACAACCAAGCTATCAGAACCAAATCTCTCAACCCAACCATGTAAGTCGCCAAAACTCAAGAGCATAGCCACAAAACACCTATAGAGGCTAGCCACATCATAAGTACCCAAAGAACCGATTATATCCGTTACTGTGCTGATCCAACCTACTACCACGCTGTCCTATTTCTCCAAGTCCCTTCCAAATTACCTTCAAACTGATGCTTCTCCTTGCTGGAATACCACGACCCTTAACCAAAATTCACCACACAAGAGATCCTAGTATAAAACCACAACGCCCTAAGGCCCATAAGCCGCCAAATTCCCTTTTAAGTACCCCAAAAGCACCGCAACCGAGACATCCACCCCAAAAGACCTTATGTGAATTTAAAATTTCTCCTCTTCCCTTTTCTTATACTAAAATGTAATATCCATAGTCATACAAAATTATTGCAAGTCTCGACACCATCCAATATAACTCTCAGTTTCTAGCCATATACGCATCTTGAAAATTCCCAATTGCTACATATAAATCTTGAATCCATTAGAACCATTCTCGAGAGTCATCCACTTTGCTCAAATCTAAATTGCACCGCCCCAAATAGGCTGAGACACGTGCCCCACTAGCACAACAATACCCAAAGAAGTAACTTTGCCTTAATACCACCGATCAAATTCATACTCTGTGTACACTACATCATTCGCGAATAACCACTCAATTATTTTATGATTCCTATGATTTTCATATACTCCTAAAGTGCCATAACCCGTATTCATGAATTTCCTTGCTCGAGTCATCCTCGATCTCAACCTCTGCAGTCATAACGGATTCACAAGTATGTCCCAAACCAGAACTAAAATTTAATATATAACCATGAAATCAAATTATCAATAGCAGACTCCCCCACTTGGCTCAAAGACATAAATCAAAACGCTCCATAATTCACAATACCCATACTCTATTACTGCAATAATACTGCAGTCTGTTCAACGAGACTTCTTCTCAAATTCATGCAACGCCAACCATAAAAATACCCAAAATCATCCGCTAAGCTCGCAATCATTCTCTTGGAACTCAGGTCTACTTTCTCGGCCAGATTCAAATTCAAATCCCAACACATACGCCACGTCGGCAGAAAAGAAACTCTCTACTCACATCATAAGGAATACACCTACGTAGATTACTCTACATGGGATAATTTACCTACTCAGCCTTAAATTAGTATCTTGCTAAACCCTTTCACAGTTACAATTACTATGAAATCACTTAATCTTTTTGAGTCCCAACTCATTAACCAGACATGAGAATTTAATTTGTCCCAAAATTTTAACAACCTGAAAGATCCTTCAAAACATTAATACTCGAGACCGTACGTCTCATCAAAATGAAAATCAAGCACCCAATGGCCTTTCCTCTACATTTCAAAGAAATTCTTCTCGTCACATTCAAACAATCTGAACACATATCGCAGTACATCATACGCACCACATAGTCATTCCACTGCTCATCGAGCCACAAATTCCACTCGTAGGGACATTACTGGACATATGAGTCCAATTATACAAGTTACCATTGAAGCTACCGAGCTCAAGCTACGGTCTAACCATGGCCTCAAGTCCTCCAGACTGGCCCATCACCAAAACATAGAATACACATCTCGAATCTCGTTCATAGAATCACAAGCCGCCAGCGCACAACCGATACCGAGCGCTCACATGCGCATACGAATGCGTGGTAGAAATTCAAAGAGTTACGCTTCAAGCTGAATCAATGCCGCACGATAAGGAAAGAAAGATGGGAAGTATATCCTAAATGTCCTGTAGCCTCTCGAAGATAGGTATGGACTTCATCATACCGATCCGCAAGACTCTACTAGACACTTGATCATGACTTGTAGAACCTATGAACCTAGAGCTCTGATACCACCTGTCACGACCCGAAATCTAACTAGTCGTGATGACACCTAACCCAACCCGCTAGGTAATCCAGTTAACCACTAACTAATTCCAATAATAATTAATAAATTAATTATGTAAAGAAATTATCTGAATCTTATACATTTCCCAAGAACTGGTAGTATAAATCATGAGCTTTTAAGAATAGAGTTTACAAAGCGGAGATGAAATAAATACATCGTCTGTTTGAAAAGTACATAAACAGAGTTTTATAGACCTAAGGCTACCACGAACAAGAGGCAGCTACAACCGGGACGCAGGTACATCTTCAAATCTAGCTCCTATCGAACATAACAACATCAGCACCCCACATCTGCATGTAAGGTACAGAAGTGTAGTATGAGTACAACCGACCCCATGTACTAAATAAGTAGCAAACCTAACCTTAGGTTGAAAGTAATGACGAGCTAACACAAAGGTCGGGTCCAACACCAAGATTTCATAGCAGTTCATAACATCACCGTACAAGTAACAAAAGGATTATCTCAAAATAAAAAGGGCCAGTTCGTACACAGTTCCAAAAAACAAAATAGGCATTTCTTTTCAAGTATCTCAGTGAAAATCCTAATCTTTTACCGAAAAAGCCAAAATACGAGTAAGTTTGAAAACTGTGATTTTTCCCAAAACTCTTTTCAACAAATGATAAGATGTTTCATTTTCAGATGTCATGAGGAAAGTATTTCTGTATGCATACATGTCAAGATACATGTAAAATCATAAATGTCCCCAAAATTGGGTAGCAGAAGGAAATGCACCTCTATGCATGTACCTCAAGTATGCATGTCAAATGCAATGCATCTCGATGATGAGCTCATGTACTCACACTCTTAGAGTACTCAATATCAATATCTCGCATTCTCTCCCACTATGCTCAGCACACTAAATCACTCAGCGCTGTACAATATCCACTACGACGTGTAGCCCGGTCCCTATTTATAGTCGACTGCGCTCACTGGGGGTGTGCAGACTCCTGGAGGGTCTCCTTTCATCCCAAGCACTATATCGCTACGGCATGCAACCCGACCCAATCGCATGAGTAGCCATAAGGCTCGTTGCGGTGTGCAACCCAATCCACAGCCCATAAATAGCCATAAAGCTCGTTGTGGCGTGTAACTAGATCCACAAAATATAATCCATATAACATGCTGCGGCATGCATCCCGATCCCAAAATATCACTCTCACTCAGGCCCTCGGCCTCACTTAGTCATAAATCTCTCCAGTCTCACTCATGGGCTCCTAATGTCATGAAACTGGCCCGATAACAATGGTATGATGTATCAATAAATAATAACTGAGACTGAGGTATCTCATGAATGCATAGATATGACTGAGTATGAAATATCAATGAAATCAGTAAGATGACAGTAAGAAATGACCACTATGTGTCCAAACAGTATTGGCATACTGTCTAAACATGATATCTAGCATGATTGACAGCTTAACTACTTTATCACATGGTGAAAACACGGATATCAACAAAGTAGGATCACTATACAGTGCCATGGAAACAACAGAATCCCAATTCACATGGTGCATGCCCACACGCCCGTCACCTAGCATGTGCGTCACCTCAAAATCAATCAAAATGTAATCAATATAACATGCTGTGGCGTGCAGCCCGATCCAAAAATATCACTCTCACTCAGGCCCTCAGCCTCACTCAGTCATAAATCTCTCCAGTATCACTCACGGGCTCCCAATGTCATGAAATTGGCCCGACAACAATGATATGAGGTATCAAAAAATAATAACTGAAACTGAGGTATGACATGAATGCATGGATATATCTGAGTATGAAATATCAATAAAATGAGTGAGATGACAGTAAGAAACGACCACTATGGGTCCAAACAGTATCGACATAATTCCTAAACATGATATCTAGCATGATTGACACCTTAACTACTTTATCACATGGTGAAAACACAGATATCAACAAAGTAGGACCACTATACAATGCCATGGAAACAACAGAGTCCCAATTCACATGGTGTATGCCCACACGTCCGTCACCTAGCATGTGCGCCACCTCAATATCAATCACATAACACATATTTTGGGGTTTCATACCCTCAGCACTAAGATTAGAAGAGTTACTTACCTCGAACAAGCCAATACCAATGCTGAGCAAGCTAAACAGTGCTCTAGAAATTCCATTCTACGCGTATCAACTTCCATATGGCTCGAATCTAGTCAAAAACAACTCAAATACATCAAACAATGCTAAAGGAACCAATCTCGTTAAATAAAGATCAAATCTTTAATCAAAAGCCTAAAATTGGCCAAAATCCCAACCCGGGCCCGCATTTTGGAACCCGACAAAATTTACAAAATCCAACAACCCATTCAACTACGAGTCCAACCATACTAGTTTAACTCAAATCCGACTCCAATTCAATGTTCAAAACTCAAAAATTCATATTATGAAACTTTAGGCCAAAACCCCCAATTTCCTCTTTGAAATTCATCAACCAAAAGCTAAAATCAAAGATAGATTCACGGAATATAACCAAAACGAGTATAGAACACTTACCCCAATCCTTGTGATGAAAATTGCTCCAAATATCACTTCATTCCAAAGTCCATAGCTCAATATGTGATAAAAATGACCAACCCTCGACCTTATAACATTCTGCCCAGGTATTTCGCATTTGCGGACAGATCGTCGCATCTACGACCACCGCTTCTGTGGTAACAACTTCGCTTCTACCAAAATAACCTTGCCCAGAAATCTCCGCACCCGCGGACATCCAATTCCGCTTCTGCAAAGATTTTCGCACTTGCGCTTCCAATCTCGCATATGCGCGCACGTAAGTGCACTACAAAAATCCACTTTTGCGGCCTTCCTCACCCAGCCTCTTCTCGCTTCTGCAACTCCACTAGCGCTTCTACGACCATCGCACATGCGCAAACTAGTTGGAGGTGCGGAACACCATAACTAGCAGCTTAGCAAAAATCCAAAATGAAATGAAATTATCCGAACCTCGTCCAAAACACATACGATCCACTCGGGACCCCGTCCGAATATACCAACAAGTCCAATAACATAACACGGACCTACTCAAGGCCTCAAATCACACATAACAATATCGAAACGACGAATCACACCTCAAATCGAAATCTATGAACTTTGAACTTTCAAATTTAATAACTCGTGACGAAACATAGAAAAATCAATCCGGAATGACTTCAAATTTTGCGCACAAGTCCCAAATAACATAATGAAGATATTCCAATTTCTAGAATCGGATTCCGACCCCGATTTCAAAAAGTACCCCCCGGTCAAACTTCTGAAAAATTCAACTTTCGCCATTTCAAGCCAAAATCAACCACGGACCTCCGAATCACAATCCGGACGCGCTCCTAAGTCTAAAATTACCCAACAGAGCTAACGGAACCATCAAAATCCTAATCTGAGATCAAATGCTAAAAATTCAAACTTGGTCAACTCTTTCAAATTTAAAGCTCCCTAGTTTAGAATCATACTTCCAAATCAGTCCTGAATAACCTTAAAACCAAAACCGACGATTCACACAAGTCAAAATACATCATACGGAGCTACTCACGCCCGTAAACTACCGAGCGAAGTGCAAATGCTCAAAAGGATCGGTCAGGTCGTTACAGGAAATAGGAAAATAAAAAAGAAGATAGAAATTAAAGATAGGTTGAATTCACGAAAGAGTTTCTTGAATTCAAGAAGTCTGTTCTTGAAGTTGAGTCCTAACAACAACAATTAGTTAACAAAGAACTAATCGCCTTTGGTAGAGAATTAAAAACAAGAAATAGATTGTGAAACCAGACCCTTTAGAATAATAAGAAAAATAATAAGCCTAAGTTTGTCACCTTTCTTGAATACCTAGAAGTGATCTAACATTTCGAAGAATTCATCTTAACACCTTAAGTTGAGTCTTGAAGGTTGAAGAACAAATCCAAGAGTAGCCACACGCAAAAGTGCAAGAAAAATCTCACAATATTTATCAATGTTGTCTATAATAATCTAAGTTTAAAAATAAAGAAGACACCTCTTACATAGGTAGGAGGGGTCACAAAATTGAGGCTAAAATAACAAGGAAATAAAGTCCTAAACTAATTTGTATAACAAGTCCAACTACCTTAGGAAAAGGAAAATACTAGGAAGCAAAAACCAAGTCATTCTTGGAAAATAATTCCAATAATCTTAGGAAATGGAAAACATGGTAACCTTAACTAACTAGGAAAGCAAAAAATATAGTCCCAAAATATATGGAAATAAGTCCCAAACCAATCTTGGATAGAATCTTGAAAATCTTGAAGGAAATTTGCAAGAAACTTGGCACCAACTTGCACTCAACATCTAGCACGCCTATGTACCATTCTTGGACATCAAGTAAGTCCTTTATATGTTATAAGAATATGGTTTTATGTTAGACTTCATGGGCTGCAAGTTTGGACACATTTTAGGTACCAAATTGGTCCAAAGGTGGACTGACTAGGACCTTCTTCAAAGGATGTCTCTTGAGATCCAATCCTCCTCTTCTTGGACATAAATTTGATCCATAAAACAATTGTAATACCTAGCCAATTCATATACTTTATCCTTGATCTTTTTTTCCAATTAACAACTTCTTTATTTGCACTTGAAGTCTAATGACCTTGTTTTGCAACTCTTTAGCTTGAGATCTTGTTAAAGGCCCTCTTTGAAATTCTAAAGCTTCATCCTTATCCTTAAATAGTTTTGAGCTAGGGTTATATTATTCACCTATTCTTGAAGAAAATATGTCCTCGAATTTCGACCTTGCAAGAAAAAGAAGTCACGCACTAGTAAATGACATCCACTAATCTGAAAAAATTATAGGAATAAAATATAACGACCCGACTGGTCGTTTTGAGTATCTGCACTTCGCTCGGTATTTTGACGACTCGAGTATCTCCGCACGATGTATTATGACTTGCGTAAATTGTCGGTATTAGTTTTCCAAGTTATCCATAATCGATTTGGAAGAATGAACTTCAAGATTTGAACTCTAAGTTGGAAGAATTGACCAAATTTGACATTTTAGCATTTGACATCGGAATGGAGTTTCATCTTTTTCGTTAGCCCCGTTGGGTGAGTCTGGACTTAGGAGCTCGGCCGAATTGTAATTTGGAGGCCCGAAGACGAATCAATCTTAAATTGGCAAAAGTTGGATTTTTGGGAAGTTTGACCAGGAGTGGACTTTTTGATATCGGGGTCGGATTCCGATTCCGAAAGTTGGAATAGGTCCGTAATGGCAAATGTGACTTGTGTGCAAAATTTGTGGTCAATTGGAGGTGATTTGACAGGTTTCGGCATCAGTTGTAGAAGTTGAAGTTTCAAAGTTCATTGATTTTGACTTGAGTTGTGATTGGGATTTGTTTGGAATATCCGTTAAAACACTCTCCTTGATGTTATTTATGCTTCCTGCCTTGTTTGTCATCGATATACATATGCTTGGTAAGGAAGAGTGTAAAGCACAGAGAGTGATGCCGTGCCATTGTATATACATTATCATGTGAGGGAGAGTGTAAAGCACGAAGGGTGATGCCGTGCCATATTATTGAGAGTAAAAGCACGAAGGGTGATGCCGTGCCTCCATATTATTGAGAGTAAAAGCACGAAGGGTGATGTCGTGCCACATTGTTGAGAGTAAAAGCACGAAGGGTGATGCCGTGCCATGTTATTTGAGAGTTAAAGCACGAAGAGTGATATCGTGCCATTTCATTTATATTGTTATGCTTTTATTTATCGTGAGATCATGGCACAATGGGTGTTTCCGTGCAGGTGAGGACGAGGGAAATGCATTATGGTGTGATATCTGTTTCCCGTGTATACGTTTGTACCTTTACCTTGAGCTAATATTGTCGTACTTATAGATCTTGTGTGACTTGTTGTTATTGTCCTATCCTTGATCTCCATCTCAATTGTTGTTGTGATGCCCATGTATTCTACTTGCTTAACTTGCAAATACCATGTCTACTTCCTGATGCTATAATCACACCATGTCGTAACTATTCGGTCACACCTTAGTACAAGCCCTTTTTCTATGTTAGTCATTCATGCCTCTACTTGTTAACTTGTAAAGATCACGTGTTTCTTTCTTATTTGTTATACCTGTATTTAAGCCTTCATCATGCTAGATAGTTGAAGTTGATATTCCTTGTTTCTAATTGCTGTCATCACTCACATGCTTTCCGCCTAGTCTTTTACCGTTGGGTGCGGATGAGATAAAAGAACGAAGGGTGTTCCCTTACAATTGACTTGATATCTGAGTACATTTCTCATGCTATGAAAGTTAAGAATTGACTGTTGTGGTTATTGGTTTCATTCTAAGGGAAGGACTGGTCGAGGTATTTGAAGATGCCAAATTATGATCTCTGTTAACACTCGGTTATTGTTTTGCGTATCTGTTTCATGTATTCTTCTCGATTATATTGTTGTATAGTTCTATTGCTGATTCACAGTGCAAGTTTTATCAGTAAGTATCTTTTAAATAAAAAGCCTCATCACTACTTCGACAAGGTTAGACAAGATACTTACTAGTACATGGGGTCAGTTGTACTAATACTACACTTCTGCACATTGCGTGCAGATATTTGGAGTAGAGCTGCTGGTGATGTTGGGTGCTGACTCTAAAGATGTTCATGCATTCTAGATATAGCTACCACTTGTCCTTGGTAGTTTATGTTTTGCTAATCTGTTTATGTAACTTTCAAACAGAACGTGTAATTATTTGTATTAGTTTTGAAATTCCAAGTCTTAGAAGCTCGTGATTCGTACTAGCAGTTCTTGGGTCAATTTGTAAATGTTTAGATGATTCTTTACTACTTTCCTATTATCTCTTTTGGATTGTATTTTCTGTTAGTTGGCTTATTTAGCGGATCGAGTTAGGTTCCATCACGACTTGTGGTTTTTGGGTCGTGACAAGGTGCTATCAGAGCACTAGGTTAGTAGGTTCTACGAGTCATGAGCAAGTGTCTAGTAGAGTCATGCGGATCGGTATGATGACGTCCATACCTATCTTCGGGAGGCTACAGGGCATTTAGGAAAATTTCCCTTTCTTCTTTCCTTATCGTGCAACCTTGTTTCAGCTTGAAATCGACAACTTTGACTCTTGCCAATCGCTCGTATGTGATATTGTGCACTTAGTATTCGCTATGCACTGATGATCGATGATGCTACAGATAGATTACGACAAGCTATGGATGCTTGATTATCATCGCTATGTGTTGTCTAGCCTTAGAAGCAGATGTAGTGTTAAATCTTCTAGTCGTTCATTTGTGGCATGAGGCAGGTTCATATGTCTGGTTGGTAAGCACATATTTTGGAAGATTGGCTGGTGGCCAGTCTATTGTGATTAAGGTGGGTTCATGGCAGGGTATCGATTTGAGTATAACCGGTGGGCCATCTCATGCGTGATGAGTTTGGATCGTGTGTCTCGTATAAGGTTTCCATTCGGTGGAGTGCATATGTTATCATTTCGGAATATTTGGGGAAATTGTTTGACTATTGCAATGATGGGTAAGCGCTGGGTAGAGTCTTCGGGGTGTTCTATGATCAGTATTGCATGAATTTTTTAAATTATTCAGCTAAATAGTCGTGCGGGATCGGGGCATGCTATGAAGATATGGTACTTTGGGTTGCTGATGAGGTGTTCTATGGCTTCGAGCGAAGTGGTAGATTCTGCTAATGATGATTAGATTGTAGGATCATGGGCCGTATCAGTTTTCGGACCGAGAGATTGCTTGGTTATTTCTTTGAATGGGCATATGCTGGTGAAGCACGGGTTGCTCGACGCATATTAGCTGTGTATTGAAGATCAGAGTAAGATGAGTGATTATCGAGAGGGTTCTGGCGAGTTCCAGGTCTTATGCAGCCTTTAAGGACTTTTGAATTTGTCTACGGGTGGGCTTGAAAATGGTAGCAAATGGTAATCGGATCTGCGGTATTTCCTTGTCAAGAATGGTCTACATGTCAATGTTGGAGTGATGCAAGAAATGGCTTCGGGTTCCTAGGAAGTTCCCTTAGGGCGGTCATATCGAATTGAGTTACTTTCGGGTTGGCAGTCTGCGTGACTCGGTTGAGTTAGAGGCGATTAGTTCTGATTACTCGATTATGTGTTACTGAGTTCCAAAGAATTTATCATGGTTATAACCACGACCGGAGTTGGTGTTTACCATAGGTATAGAAGCTATATTGCGTATGGTGGTGTTCTCCTGGATTGAGTTAAATGAAAGATTCTCGGTTGATGAGGTGTTCAATTTGCTTATGGTTCAGAGTTGACTATGAGATTTTCGTAGTGTCGCGAGTTAGCATGTTAGGGGCAATGCGCCGTATGGGGTTGAAATAAAATTGCATGTACAAGGTTGCGGTTTAGTTTTGGAGGGAGGAATATGAGTTCTTGATGAGATAGACGATTTCGGGTGTCTAAGGTTTTGCTGGCACTATCTGTTCCCATCGGAGGAGAGTTCGCATATTGACAGGTGCATTGTTTGTTGACTTATGAGTATTTTGTCTGTAGAATGATGGAGTGTGGGTGACGCATCAACCATTTGAGTATCGGTGTTGAAATTGGATATAAAGATTCTGGTAATCACGAGGTTTAGAGACTGGATGTTCTCGTTGGCAGACTATTCCTTGACTACGAGTCGTGAAGAAATGTTGAGGATTAGACGATTGATGGTAGGTGTTATGAAAAGGTTGCTATGGACTTTTGGAAGGTTAATTACATATTTGGGGATGATCGGAAATTGGTTTGGGGGTTGCTTTTGAGCCTAATGAGAATGTGTATTCTGTATCGGATCGGATTTGTTTGTTCTTGCACAGTTGTTACCACATGTATATCATCGGGCAAAATGTATGTTATTCGCGCCTTGGTTTATGTTATATGTTTCTCTCTTATACTGTGACGGGTTATGAGGGTAACATGATTCTTCACACGCATATTGTGATTCAGTTTAGGCCTCATGGCACTATGGGCGAGGTGGCCTTCGTGATGTTAATTTGCTTATTGCACCATAGTTGTGCTTGTCCTTCTCAGTATTGTTTATTCCTAATAATTTTCCCACAGTTATATTTTTGTGCACTCTGTTGTGCTTGTTGTTGACACACATGTGATCAGTAAGCCCGAGTATTATGGCTCGATGGGTACCCTATGTCGATTGATATGATGGGATCGGGTTGCACGCCGCAACGGTACAATGATGAAATGTTACTCCTTATTCCTATTTCGTGTATCTTGATTTCACCTTGTTGAAGATAGTTCATAGTAAAATGCTAAAATTTCCCTGCCTACTTAACTTACTTAGTGGTCTTCTTATTTAGTTTTCTTACTGTTATCTGTCATGTCTGAATTATTACTTGTTAGTGTATGGAATCGGGTTGTGTGGGGATCCATATGATTATTGTTGATATTTTGTCGGTGGGGCCACTTGTATTGGCTGAGATGCGGTTTCTAGACCTGAGATTTGCACTATTGCATTGGGATGAGGAAGGTATGGAAGAATAATACTATATTTTTGCTGAGGATTTGGACAATGGCCCTGGTCGGACGAGTGAGTTTCTTAGCTTTTTGATCAGATGCGTGGTTAAGTGGTTATACGTGTTTCTTTCATCATCGGTAGGGTATGAGGGTTTGAACGAGGTTCTAATCAATATGAGGTTTGCTACCGGTACCAGATTTGTTTTTGGGCAGTAATGGTGGTCAACAGTTCCTACTGTGAGTGTTGAAGTGATGTGGTATATCATGTGATTACATCTTAGGTTATGGGTATGACTTGATACCGCTTGTTTAGACTTATACAGTGTGCAGATGTGAGATTCGGGTCTTGTAATGAATTCTTGATGATAGAGATTGGGTTCTAAGATTTAAGGACCAAGGTCAAAATAAGGATCTCTAGTTATGTTGTGTTGGCGGGCTTATGTGGATCAGGGTGACGTGGGATCACCCCCGGGTTTATGTATAGTAATGTTACACCGTGATTTGATAGCTTTGGAACGACTCCGGGCACGTTCGAGGACGAACATATGTTTACGTGGTGGAGGATGTAACGATCCGACTGGTCGTTTTGAGTATCTACACTTCGCTCGGTATTTTGAGGTCTCGAGTATCTCCACACGATATATTATGACTTGCGTAAATCGTCGGTATTGGTTTTTCAAGTTATCCGGAATCGATTTGGAAGAATGAATTTCAAGATTTGAGTTCTAAGTTGGAAGAATTGACCAAATTTGAGTTTTTAACACTTGACATCAGAATGGAGTTTCGTCGGTTCCGTTAGCCCTATTGGGTGATTTTGGACTTAGGAGTGCATCCAGAATGTAATTTGGAGGTCCGTAGACGAATCAGTCTTGAATTGGCAAAAGTTGGATTTTTGAAAAGTTTCACCGAGAGTGGACTTTTTGATATCGGGGTCGGATTCCGATTCCGGAAGTTGGAATAGGTCTGTAATGGCAAATGTGACTTGTATGCAAAATTTGAGGTCAATTGGAGGTGATTTGACAGGTTTCGGCATCAGTTGTAGAAGTTGAAGTTTCAAAGTTCATTGATTTTGACTTGAGTTGTGATTGGGATTTGTTTGGAATATCCGTTAAAACACTCTCCTTGATGTTATTTATGCTTCCTGCCTTGTTTGTCATCGATATACATATGCTTGGTAAGGAAGAGTGTAAAGCACAGAGAGTGATGCCGTGCCATTGTATATACATTATCATGTGAGGGAGAGTGTAAAGCACGAAGGGTGATGCCGTGCCATATTATTGAGAGTAAAAGCACGAAGGGTGATGCCGTGCCACCATATTATTTAGAGTAAAAGCACGAAGGGTGATGTCGTGCCACATTGTTAAGAGTAAAATCACGAAGGGTGATGCCGTGCCATGTCATTTGAGAGTTAAAGCACGAAGGGTGATGCCGTGCCATGTCATTTGAGAGTTAAAGCACGAAGGGTGATGCCGTGCCATTTCATTTATATTGTTATGCTTTTATTTATCGTGAGATCATGGCACGATGGGTGTTTCCGTGCAGGTGAGAACGAGGGACATGCATTATGATGTGATATCTGTTTCCCGTGTATACGTTTGTTCCTTTACCTTGAGCTGTTATTGTCGTACTTATAGATCTTGTGTGACTTGTTGTTATTGTCCTATCCTTGATCTCCATCTCAATCGTTGTTGTGATGCCCATGTCTTCTACTTGCTTAACTTGCAAATACCATGTCTACTTCCTGATGCTATAATCACACCCATGTCGTAACTATTCGGTCACACCTTAGTACAAGCCCTTTTTCTATGTTAGTCATTCATGCCTCTACTTGTTAACCTGTAAAGATCATGTGTTTCCTTCTTATTTGTTATACCTGTATTTAATCCTTCATCATGCTAGATAGTTGAAGTTGATATTCCTTGTTTCCAATTGGTGTCATCACTCACATACTTTCCGCCTGGTCTTTTACCGTTGCCTATATAGTTATCCTTGTTCATTATTGCTACTTGCATATTTCCTACCTTGTGATTTCCTGTTATCGGTATTTCTACCATCTGGTTGGTTTTGTTATACATATATTGGGTGAGGATGATATAAAAGCACAAAGTGTGTTGCCGTGCAATTGACTTGATATCTGAGTACATTCCTCATGCTATGAAAGTTAAGAATTGACTGTTGTGGTTATTGGTTTCATTCTATGGGAAGGATTGGTCGAGGTATTTGAAGATACCTAATTGCGATCTCTGTTAACACTCGGTTATTGTTTTGCGTATCTATTTCATGTATTCTTCTCGATTATATTGTGGTACAGTTCTATTGCTGATTCACAGTGCATGTTTTATGAGTAAGTATCTTTTAACTAAAAAACCTCGTCACTACTTCGACGAGGTTAGACAAGATACTTACCAGTACATGATGTCGGTTGTACTGATACTACACTTCTGCACATTGCGTGCAGAATTTTGGAGCAGAGCTGCTGGTGATGTCGGGTGCTGACTCTGAAGATGTTCGTGCATTCCGGATATAGCTTCCACTTGTCCTTGGTAGTTTAGGTTTTGCTAATCTGTTTATGTAACTTTCAAACAGAACGTGTAATTATTTATATCAATTTTGAAATTCCAAGTCTTAGAAGCTCGTGATTCGTACTACCAGTTCTTGGGTCAATTTGTAAATGTTCAGATGATTCTTTACTACTTTCCTATAATCTCTTTTGGATTGTATTTTCTGTTAGTTGGCTTACTTAGCGGATCGAGTTAGGTGCCATCACGACTAATGGTTTTTGGGTCGTGACATAAAACAAGATAGTGACCATGTGTCCACTTAACCCAATTAAGCCTAATAGGTGCAAATACTCCTTTATAAAGCTTATGGACATCATCATCGCAATAAAATTTATGCATACTTAGATTTGTCCCATAAAAACCTCTTTTAGATGCACTATGTAATGAAATTTGCAATGCGATCTTGTCAATAAGGTAGTCCAAATATATGCATGCCAAAGAAATTACAAAATATTGGCCATGCATCCATTTAACTCAAGTATCTCTGCCACATGTATCAAATAAGATACTTTTATGATATAGGCAAGTATCAATTATAAATCTCATGGATTCTTCTACATGTAAGTTATTCAAAGAAGCACATAAATTCTCATAAAGGTCAGAAGAACCCATAAATTCCAAAATATAAATTTCAATACATTCAAGCTCATGATTGTAACTTTCCCCAATAAAATTTCCAACATCAATGGATTCTACATAATTGCTCAGACTGTCACAGAAATAGTCATAGATAGGTTCATGAAAGAGTATTTGATCACTAACGTCACAATAATCATGAATATCCTCTTTACTAGTAGAAAACACTCTTACAGGCTCACAATCAACATGACTAGAGGAATGACTTTCCATCAAACAACAAAACTCACATTCTAGCAATTTATCACATGAAAACTCATTAGACACTTGAATAAGAGAAGAAAGAACATTTAACTCATTATCAAGCCTCTTCTCATAAATTTCACACCTCTTTCCACCAAGTGGGAATACATAATCGTCTATGTCATACTCAATTTCAAAAGGAAACAAATTACTCTTGCACTTGAACTTAGATACTATAGTTAGTGACTTGATATGCATCAAAATATCATTATCCTCAAAAATTAGAAAGTCACCAACATAAGAAATA
Organism: Nicotiana otophora; assembly: GCA_000715115.1. Taxonomy (NCBI): domain Eukaryota; kingdom Viridiplantae; phylum Streptophyta; class Magnoliopsida; order Solanales; family Solanaceae; genus Nicotiana; species Nicotiana otophora. The sequence continues at coordinate 72,086 of AWOL01S0007360.1, read as the reverse complement.
AAAGTATAGTTCATTACCTCCAAAAATATCTTAGGTGTTCTATAAAGGCCAAGAATGTGAATAAACCAATTATACATACCATACTTGGACTTATTTACTAATGGAACACCATCACCTTTTATTCTTTTATGCAATGGCTCTAACTTAGCATTGCCTTTAGAGAAATCTATGTTATAAACCTTTAAATAAGGATCAAAAGAGTCAAAAGGTTCAACAACAAAGAAATTAACCAAGCTTTTATCTTCCACCATCCAAAAAGAATTGATTTTGCCAAATTCATGTTGGAATCCAATTGGATCCTTTGCCACCATCTCTTGCATCTTACCTCCCCTTTCAAAAGGTCTTTCCATACTTGGCTGCACAAAATCATAAGAACTAAAACAAGAAAGATTTAGTGGGTTAGAAAGTAAAGAAATATTTTTCTTACATACACTCTCTTTGAATTTTATCATAAGACTAACTTTCTCCTCACCCTTATCCTCTTCTCTCTTACCAAGGTTTTCTTCTTTTTCTTCACTCAAACCCTCTTATTTCTCTACGTCACATCTTTTTTCTATCTCATGGCCTTCTCTTTTTTCTTTCCTCTCAAGCTTACTCTTTCCCCCCTTTGACATACCACTCTCTTCACTCAACACAACCTCTCCTCTTTCGTATCTTGGAATGTCAACATGCACTCCCTTACTACTCTCATTCTTTTCTCTCCCATATGTTTTCATATTCTCTTTAACAGTCTTTTCATCTTCACAAACTTGTAAGAGAGTCAAAGGCCCAAGAATGAGTTTCTTCCCGTTAACCTCAAAAGAGTATCTATTTTTTTCCATGCTACTTCTGTAGACATACCATGGCTTTCCCAACAAGATATGATAATTATTCATTGGAATCACATCACACCAGATCGCATCCTCATACCTTCCAATAGAGAATAGTAATAATACTCTTTTATCTACCTTTACACCTTTCAACATGTATGGTTCAATATGCTCGATACAAGGCAAGTTCAGTTTCACAACCATATAAGTGCTAATTGCATTATAGCTAATCCCTTTGTCAATTCTAAGGGCATAAATCTTTGATAGCACTTTAGCTCTAGTTTGAAAAATAATTTTGCCATCATCTTCCTTCTATTTGGCATACTGCAAGTTTGAATTTTCAAATTGTTGAGTCATTGCTCGCCTACTTTCATCATAACTACCTGTTTGAAACATCTTAAGTAAGGATTAGAACAAATATGTATCTCTCAAATTAGGTTTTTTCTTCTAATGCTCTCACCTCTCTTGCCTTTTTCTACTCAAAGCAACTCTTGATCGTTAATTTTTAGATTTATTAGTAAACCTTACTAGTCACAACCCTTAGTGATAAGAATATGGAGTTAGAAAAAGAAAAAATAAGTGAAAGACCAAACTTAGAAAGAATAGGAATTGGTTAGTAGGAAAAAGAGGAAAGAATTTAAGAAACCCAAAACCCACAAGAATAAGGAAAGAAGCTACCTTAATCTTCAAGAACTAGATTTCACTTTTCTTATTTTCTTTCTTGACTTGGAAACCAAATAATACTTGAGTTCTGAAAATAATAATGAGCAACAACACTTGTTTTGGGCTGATTTTTTTTTTTTTTTTTTTTTTTTTTTTTTTTTTTTTTTGTTTTTGTTTTTTTGGCTCAAGGACCTCCCAAGATGATCAAGAGTGAAATCTTGATTAGCCTATGCTCTAATCCTACTTGATAACAATGCGTTAAGGGTCCGAGAATTATTAAAGAAAAACAAGAGAGTCAAGAAACGTGCAAAAACTAAAAGGAAATAGGAAAACGAAAAAGAAGATAGAAATTAAAGATAGGTTGAATTCAAGAAAGAGTTTTTTAAATTCAAGAAGTCTATTCTTGAAGTTTAATCCTAACAACAATAATTAGCTAACGAAGAACTAATCGCCTTTGGTAGAGAATTAAAAACAAGAAATAGATTATGAAACCAGACCCTTTAGAATATCAAGAACAACAATAAGCCTAAACTTATCACCCTTCTTGAATACCGAAGTGATATGATTTCGAAGAATTCATCTTACCACCTTAAGTTGAATTTTGAAGGTTGAAGAATAAATCTAAGAGTAGTTACACGCAAGAGTACAAGAAGAATCTCACAATTTTTATTGATATTATCTATAATAATCTAAGTCTAACAATAAAGAAGACACCCCTTATATAGGTAGGAGGGGTCACGAAATTAAGGCTAAAATAACAAGGAAATAAAGTCCTAAACTAATTTGGACAACAAGTCCAACTACCTTAGGAAAAGGAAAATACTAGGAAGCAAAAACCAAATCATTCTTGGAAAGTAATTCCAATAATCTTAGGAAAAGGAAAACATGGTAACCTTAATAACTAGGAAAGCAATAAATATAGTCCCAAAATATATGAAAATAAGTCCCAAACCAATCTTGGATAGAATCTTGAAAATCTTGAAAGCAATTTGTAAGAAACTTGGAACCAACTTGAACTAAACATATAGCACGCCTATGTACCATTCTTGGACAGCAAGTAAGTCCTTTCTATGTTATAAAAATATGGCTTTATGTCGGACTTCATGGGCTGCAAGTTTGGACACATTTTAGGTACCAAATTGGTCCAAAGGTGGACTAACTAGGACCTTCTTCAAAGGATGTCTCTTGAGATCCAATCCTCCTCTTCTTCGACATAAATTTGATCCATAAAACAATTATAATACCTAGCCAATTCATATCCTTTATCCTTGAGCTCTTCCTCCCAATTAACAACTTGTTTGTTTGCACTTGAAGTCTAATGACCTTGTTTTGGACCTCTTTAGCTTGATATCTTATTAAAGGCCCTCTTTGAGATTCTAAAGTTTCATCCTTGTCCTTAAATAGATTTGAGTTTCCTAGGGTGTTATCAAAGAGTGACACCATAATTTCAAAGCAAAATATCAAAAGCCTTGTTGCAAAAATGCAACCCCCCATCGCTTATGATAGCCTGCAGAGTACCAAACCTTGTGAAAATATTCTTCTTCAAGAACGCCACCACAGTTCTTGCTTCATTGTTGGGTAGAGCGATGACCTCAATCCATTTAGACACATAATCAACCACGACCAAGATGTAAGTGTTTCAACAAGAACTCACAAAAGGACCCTTGAAGTCAATACCCCACACAACAAAGATATCAATCTCCAAAATGGTATTGAGAGGCATTTCATTCTTCTTTGAGATTCCACTAGCCCGTTGACATTCATCATATCACTTGCATCTTTGTAAAGAGTGGGCAAATAGAAACCGCAACTTAACACTTTGGCCATCGTTCTTGCTCCGCCATGGTGACCACCATAAGACGAAGAATGGAAAGCCTCAAGAATATCACTTTTCTCTTCTTCCAGTACACATCTTCTAATTACCCGATTCGTGCAGATCCGGAAAAGGTATGGCTCATCCCAATAATAATCTTGACAATCCCGTTTGAGCTTCTTTCTTTGATTTGAAGAGAACTCATCCGGGATGATTCCACACACAAGAAAGTTTGCTAGATCCGCGAACCATGGCATCCCCTTCATTGAAATAGCCAAAAGTTGCTCATCGGGGAAGGAGTCATTAATTTCAAGGCCATCATGCGGCCTCCCCTCCTCCTCCTCCAAACGAGACAAGTGGTCCGCCACTTAATTTTCACTCCCTTTTCGATATTGGATGTCAATATCCAACTCTTGCAACAATAGCACCCATCTCATCAACCTAGCTTTTGAATCTTTCTTGATCATAAGATAGTGAAGTGTCGCATGATCCGTATGAACAATAACCTTTGTACCTATCAAGTACGGGCGGAACTTATCAATTGCAAACACAATGGAAAGGAGCTCTTTCTCCGTAACAGTGTAGTTGACTTGGGCACCATTAATGGTCTTACTAGTATAGTAGACCGTAAGAAACATCTTGTTGATGCGTTATCCCAAAACAACCCCAACCGCTATGTCACTAGCATCGCACATGAGCTCAAAAGGGATACTCCAATTAGGAGCGGTGATAATGGGAGTGGTTGTCAACTTGAGCTTTAGCGATTCAAAGGATCTCATGCAATTATCATTGAAGTGAAACTTTGCATCTTTCTCTAAGAGCTTGCACAACGGGTTCACCACTTTAGAAAAATCCTTGATGAAGCATCGGTAAAACCCCACGTGACCTAAGAAACTCTACATGCCTTTCACCAAAGTCGGAGGTGGAAGTTTAGAAATCACCTCAATATTTGCCTTGTCGAGTTCTATACCATTCTTTGAGATCTTTTGGCCAAGAATAATGCCTTCCTCGACCATGAAATGGCACTTCTCCCAATTTAGCAGCAAGTTCGTTTCTTCACACCTTGCCAATACTCTATCAAAATTTACCAAGCAATCATCAAAGGAATCCCTAACCACCGAGAAGTCATCCATGAAAATTTCAAGATAGTCTTCTACCATGTCCATGAAGATCACCATCATACACCTTTGAAAAGTCGCCGGTGCATTACATAGACCAAATGGCATACGCTTGAAGGTGAAAGTACCACAGGGACATGTAAAATTTGTTTTCTCTTGATCCTCCGGAGCAATAAGGATTTGGCTGTAACCTGAATATCCATCCAGAAAGTAATAGAAAGCACGACCGGCCGACCTATCAAGCATTTGGTCAAGGAAGAGAAGTGGAAAATGATCCTTCCTTGTGACTTTGTTTAGCTTGCGATAGTCCATACACAATCTCCACCCGATCATCGTTCTTGTGGGAATCAACTCATTCTTGTCATTTGTGACCACCATCATGCCCCCCTTCTTTGGGACACATTGCACCGGAGAAGTCCATGAACTATCGAAAATGGGGTAGATAACCCCGACATCCAACCACTTGATAATATCCTTTTTGACCACATCTTGAATAGCCTCATTGACCTTTGATGTTCAATAGATGGTTTGGTATCTTCCTCCAAGTTAATCTTGTGCATGCAAAATGCAGGGCTTATTCCCCGAATATCCACCAAAGTCCACCCAATAGCCTTCTTCCTCTTGTGGAGAACCGCCAATGTAGAGTCAACCTGCACGTTAGTCAAACAAGAGGAAAGAATAATCAGTAAAGTATAACAAGGGCCAAGAAATTCATACCGAAGATATGGAGGCAATGGCTTTAACTCCAAGGTAAGAGGCTCTTCAATGGAAGGCTTTGTAGGAGGAGTTTTCCTATTTTCAAGATCCAAGGAAAGTTTCCGAGGTGCATAGTTGTACAACCCCATCCCTTGCAAAGAGTTCACATATTCCATGAAGATATCTATCTCGTTATCATCAAAGTTGAGCAAGAGGGCCTCCAACATATCACCCACATTAATCGTGGCACTTGTGTCATCAACAATCATATCGGTCACCAAGTCCACGAAAGAACATACTTCATTGCTATTTAGTTTCCGCATTGATTTGCACATGTGGAATACCACCTTTTCATCACCCACCAAGAAAGTGAGTTCTCTGGCTTCCACATCAACAAGAGCCTTCCCCGTAGCAAGGAAAGGTCTTGCAAGAATAATTCACACCTCATAGTTCACTTCACAATCAAGAATGACAAAATCCTCCGGAAGAATGAACTTATCAACACAAACCAATACATCTTCAATCACTTTCAACGGTCTCCTCATGGTATGATCGGCCATTTGTAATCTCATAGATATGGGTCTTAGTTACCCAATTCCCAAAGTCTTGAAAATCGAACAGGGTATCAAATTGATACTTTCCCTAAGATCACAAAGAGCTTTAGCAAACTCGACACTTCCAATGGTACAAGGGATTGTGAAAGCACCGAGATCTTCCAATTTAGGAGCCATTGAATGCACAATTGCACTCACTTGATGAGTGACTTTGATCGTTTCAAATCTCATTGACTGCTTCTTTGTCACCAAATCCTTCATAAACTTTGCATAACCGGGCATTTGTTCCAAGTCTTCAACTAACGGCACATTGATTGAGAGACTCTTCATCATGTCAATGAACTTTTTGAATTGATTCTCTCTATTTTTCTTGGCAAGCCTTTGAGGATACGGAGGAGGAGGCTTAGGCAATTGTGCCTTAGCCTTTTGCACTATCGGTTCTGGTATGTCAATAACATGATCCCTAAACGAGTTCACTTTCTCTTGAGTCTCTTCCACATTGTCATCAATATCAATCCAAACTTCATCATTTGACTGCATCACATTTCTCGGGGCCTCTTCTTCTTGTACCACTTCCTCATCATCCACAAGTTGCCTTTGACGTGAGGTGGGTGCATTCTCACCTCTTCCACTTCTTGTAGTAACATCCATGGCATGCTCCGTGTTGTTCCCACCCTTTGGGTTCACCACCGTGTCACTTGGTAGTGCCCCCTTAGGACGAGAATTTAGAGCTTGAGAGATTTGCCCCATTTGCACTTCTAAGTTGCGGATCGATGTGTTGTGGGAGGCAAGTTGAGCATCAGAATAGGCATTCTTCTCCATCATTTTCTTGAACATGTTCTAAATACGTCCCATTTCATTGTTGGAGGAGTAGGACCATGTGAAGGATAAGGAGGCGAGTTACTTGGTTGTTGATTCATCGGGGGCCTTTGAAAACCCGACCCCTTATTTCCTTGATTGTTACTCCAACCGCCTTGATTGTTGCCTCCCCAATTGCCTTGGTTATTATTGTTATGCCAATTGCCTTGATTATTGACACCACTCCAATTTTCTTGATTGTTGTTGTTATTCCAATTACTTTAATTGTTTCCACCACTCCAATTACCTTGGTTGTGAAAATTCCAATTTTCTTGATTGTTTTGAGGTCGCCATTGTTGTTGTATTAGGCCTTGGAAGTTGTTTCTTTGCCCTTGAAAGTTGTTCAAATATTGGATCTCTTATTCTTGGTCATTATAAGAGTCATCTTGATCAAACCCACTATCTTCTTGCACAAAATTGTCCACTCTTTCTTGTACTTGCAAACCCTTTGTTCTCCATTTTTTCACCATCATGTTTAATCCCTCCATTGCATTGACTTGCCTTCAGTTTTGCACTTGTAGAAGTTGAGCCTTTGCCAATTGGTTCATGGTGGTGGTCAATTCGGCTATGGCTTGCCCATCGTCATGCAACTCTTTGTGAAGGTGAATTACATTGGGATCACCTTGTGGAACATTAGCTCGGGATTGCCACGCCGAAGAAGTGTCAGCCATCTCATCCAAAATCTCACACGCCTCTGCATAAGGCGTAATCATGAAGTTCCCACCGATAAGTTGATTCACTACACATTGGTTGGTAGTATTGATCCCCCGATAAAAAGTTTGTTGAATAATGTTTTCCGTCATATCGTTGCTGGGACACTCTTTCACCATTATTCTATATCGTTCCCATATCTCGTGTAGTGGTTCATTGGGCTCTTGCTTGAATGCTAGAATTTCATCCCGAAGTGTAGCCATGTGCCCGGGAGAGAAGTACTTAGAAATAAATTTCACCACCAATTCATCCCAAGTATGAATGGAATGGTTTGGCAAAGATTCCAACCAATCTAAAGCTTTCCCCCGTAGAGAGAAGGGAAAAATCCTTAGTCTCAAAGCGTCTTCGGAGACATTTGTTTGTTTACTCCCCCAATACGTATCTACGAACCCCTTCAAATATTTGTATGCATTTTGATCCGGAGCACCGGTGAAGAACCCTCATTGCTCAAGCAAAGTGATCATCACATTGGTTATTTGAAAGTTGCCCGCCCTAATATGGGGGAGAGACTATTGCACTTGAATATCCTTCATTCGGCAACACCCGATGTGGAGCCACTGGTGGTGGAGGTAGGCGTGGAAAGGGCACATTGTCCTGAGGCACTCGGCCTCGTCTATTGGCTTGAGGTTCAAGAGGAACATCATCCATTTGATCATCCCCAACGTTCACATCTCCCAAAGCAATGTTTCCGAGCTCATTGTTTGACATGGTTGCACCTACAATTTCTCAACACGTTAGTAACACGGAAGGAAAAGAAGATATTCCAAAAACACACTCAAATATAAAAGCTAACACCTATTTTAACTCTCCGGTAATGACGCCAAAAATTGATCTCGTCCAAATCACACCTCAAAATAAGAATATGAAACAGTCGATTGCAATAATAGTAACCTAACAAAGAGTCGGGATCGAATCCACATGAAGTTTATATGGGAGTCAGGAGTATATATCCTAGTACATGAGTTTGAACTATCTTAATTTATACTTCCACAAATTGGTTTCATTTCTATTTCTATTTTTAAAACTAAGATTGCAAAGTTAAGAAATAAAACTAAGATAATTGTTTTTGTTGTTTTTTAAGTTTGTAAAAAGCCTAGGGCTATGACCATCACCTAGGTGTTTTCCTAATGGAATATAAACCTTAATATTTATTTTTTTGATCGAGGTGTATTATAACTATCAACTCTCAATTACCCACTCAATACCTCTCGGTCAGAGAGTGATTTTGCCCAATTTGGCTTTCTCAAGACCAAATAGGTATTGCACAAAATGGTTGATAAAAGCTCAAGTCGGGTTATTACTATCTCCTGGTTGAACCCTTTAATTGGGTTAATCAATCTTCTCAATTGACCAAATTTCTTGTTAGCCAAGTTTTCCTAGACTAAGTCTCTCTTTCTCAAGTAGAGACCAAGTCTAATAGGCATAAACTAATGTTTGCAACCATTAATTCCACAAATTAGAGCATGAACAAGGCTAAATAATAAACACTCAATCATAAACAAACACTAAATTAGATACCCATAAGGTTTACATACTAGGGTTGGGTCACAACCCTAGTAAAGATCTTGCCACTCATGCTTGAAATTGAAGAAATAGAAGAAATAGAAGAAGAAACACTTATTAAACTCATATTCTAAAGTCAAAATGATAAAATCTATGTTAAAATATCCCAAAGAAAATAAAAACGACTACAATTTTTGCTGATGTCAAAAGTTAACCTAATTTTGTGAAACTCGTCTATTTATAAAAGGCTAAAAATTTTGGATTAAAATGCCCTTCGGGAGGTTCTACGGCAGCACAATTCCATGTGCGGTCCGTAGAAGTCTTCATCTTGCAGGAGCTGGGATTCTGTGGCCGCATAATTCTCCACTGCAGCCGCAAGGCAATATTTTTGCGGTTCGCAGATTTATTATTGCGGCCACAATTTGGTCTTCTGCGGCCCGCATCTTTACTTCTGCGGCCGCACAATTCTTGTGTGGTCCGCAATCTTAAGGGACTTGGACTTTGAAAATTTGCACACCCTCTGAAGTTCATCTCCAATGCTTCATTTGCGGCCGCACAATTCCTGCGCGGTCCGCAGTTTACTAGGACTTCTGTTGGGATTTTCTTCATTGTTTGCAGCCGCAGATGGAATTTTTCGGTCCGCACTCTACAAGCTCTTGTTCCTTTTGTTGCCTTGTGTTTTGATTACTCCTTGTTGAGTCGGATTTCATCTTGGGAGTCCAACTTCCAACATTCCTGCAATATTTGCACATTTCATCAGTTTCAGGAACACAATTAAATGCTTTTAGACTAAAACAAAAGCTAAAAGGTGCTAATAAGCAGTCAAAATCCCCACTTATCAAAATACTACTCTTCGCGAATGCGGAACTCCCATCGCGAACGCGAAGAAGGAGACCAGACACCAAAAATCTCTAACTTCAGCCATCTTCCAAGTCCAAATTCTCATCCGTTAACCATCCGAGACTCACTCGAGGCCCCAGAACCTCAACCAAATATATCAACAAGTCCTAAAATATCATACAAACTTAGTCGAGGACTCAAATTACATCAAACAATGCTAAAAACATGAATCATACCCCAATTCAAGCTTAATGAAACTAAGAAATTCCAACTTCTACATTTGATGCTGAAACCTATCAAATCAAGTCCGATTGACCTCAAATTTTGCACACAAGTCATAATTGACATAACGGACCTATGAAAACTTTCAGAACTAGATCCAACCTTGATATCAAAAAGTCAATTCTCCGGTCAAACTTCCAACTTAAATTTTCTATTTTTGCCATTTCAAGCCTAATTTAGCTATGGGCTTTCAAGCCTCATACGGAGCCATCTGGATGCTCGATTGGTAGCTGTTATTGTAGGCAAACTCTGAAAGTGGTAGAAACTGATCCCAAGAACCCCCAAAATCTATAACACAAGCACATATCATATCTTCTAATATTTGAATAGTGCGCTCGAACTGTCTGTCCGTATGAGGGTGAAATGATGTACTCAACTGGACCTGTGTGCCTAATTATCGCTGTACTGCTCTCTAAAACTGTGATGTAAACTGCGTGCCCCGATCTGAAATGATGGACACTGGTACACCGTATAGGCAAACAATCTCGTGAATATAAATCCTATCCAACCGCTCCAAATAATAAGTAGTACCAAATGGAATAAAATGCGCGGACTTGGTCAGTCGATCTAGAATCACCAAAATAGCATCAAACTTCCTTAAAGTACATGGGAGTCCAACTACGAAGTCCATGGAAATACACTCCCATTTCCATTCTGGAATTTCAAGTCTCTGAAGCAATCTGCCCAGTCTCTGGTGCTCGTACTTTACCTGCTGACAATTTAAACACCGTGCTACAAACCCAACTATATTTTTCTTTATTTTTCTCTACCAATAGTGCTGTCTTAAGTCCTGATACATCTTAGCGGCACCCGGGTGAATAGAATACTGCAAACTGTGGGCCTCCATAAGAATTAACTCACGCAGCCTATTTATATTTGGCACGCAAATCCGACCCTGCATCCTCAACATCCCATCATCTCCAATAGTAATATCTTTGGCATCACCGTGCTAAATTGTGTCCTTCAAGACAAGCAAATGGGGATCATCATACTGGCGCTCTCTGATGCGGTCATATAAGGAGGACCGAGAAACCACACGAGCTAGAACCCGACTGGGCTCCGAAATATCGAATCTCACAAACTGATTGGCCAAGGCCTGAACATCAACTGCAAGAGGCCTTTCACCAACAAGAATGAATGCAAGGCTACCCATACTCACTGCCTTTCTACTCAAGGCATCGTCCACCACATTGGTCTTTTCGGGATGATACAAAATGGTAATATCATAGTCCTTTAGCAGCTCCAACCATACCTCAAATTTAGATCCTTCTGTTTGAATAAGTGCTGAAGGATCTGATGCTCTGTAAATACCTCACAAGACACACCATAGAGATAGTGTCTCAAAATCTTCAATGCAAGAACAATGGCTGCCAATTCTAAATCATGAACAAGGTAGTTCTTTTCATGTGGTTTCAACTGGAACGAAGCTTAAGCAATCACTCTACCCTCCTTCATTTAGACACAACCAATACCAATATGAGAACCATCAAAATACACTCTATAAGAGCCTGAAGCTAAAGGTAAAACTAGAACTAGAGCTGTGGTCAAGGTAGTTGATGTGCCGTAGAATTGCGGAACTTTTGATACTAATTACTTAGACTTTAGCTCATTTTTTAAAGCATTATAAGTTATTTCTTATGTAGTTTTGGTGTTTTACAGAAAACCAGACTTGAAGAGCCAAAAACATGGAAACGATGACAAAAACCTATAGAAGAGCAGAAATGTGGCAGGTTTGCGATCACAAAAGTGATATGCGGTCCGCATACCAATCGCAGATTGAATCTGCCCATCCCAGTTCTGAGAGTATATTCTAAGATCCATTGTGTGGTCGCACAACTCTTGTGCGGACTGCATAATGATCGCACAAATACAAAAAGCATTTATGTGAAAGTGACTTTGCGGTACAATATGCGGGCATGAAATCAATATGCGGACCGCATAACAAAGTGCGATGGAAAACTGGAGAACTGGATAATCAACTCCGCGAAGGAATTGAAGATATGCGGACCGCGAAAGCATTAGACGACCCATTCTGCGGTCGCAGACTTGATCTGCAGGGTTATTTTTGTCACTTTTTCACCCCGACTTTTAGCCCATTATAATGAGAATAACTATGGTTTTTGTGGGGGGTCGTCTGAAAAAAGAGGTTACACTTAGAGCATTGAATACACCATTATTTTGGAAGCTTTTGAAGATAGAATCTTGTCATCTTTGTAAGCTTTATGACTTTATTTATTGCTTTGTTCTTGAATTCTAGTGTGAGGAGCTAGTTTTAAATATTAAGGTTGTGGACCCTAAATGAGTGTAATGTTAATGGGTGTTTACCATTGAATAAATATATAATGGTTTGTTAGTATCTATTCATTTCTCACACTTAATTTATTGTTGATGGTTGCAAACATTGACTAATGCCAGTTTACTCTATCTTTACTTGAAAAAGCGGGTTAGGGGTTGGTAGAATTAAATAGCAAAAACTCAAGGCTTTAAACCTTGTTTAATAGAATCGCTTAGAAATAAGTGGGTTCTATTTGGCATATATTGGTTGTTCTTAACTGTAACTCTTTTATATTTGGGAAAATCATAAAGAGAAAATACTACCTAACCATCAGAAAATATTGGGTAGTCATTTAGGAACCATTTGCATATCAAAAGACTTTCCATTAGAAATATATCATATTAATAGCGATAGCATTATATTCCATTGATGGGAACACAACCTTGGTTTCTTTAGTTGAATTAATTTCATACTCGTAACAAAATATTTTTCCTGATAATTCACAATCACAATACTCTCGTTTTAAACTAACGGAGTAGGATTATGACTTAAGTAAAGTTTCACATTACTTAAGTAATCTTCTCACACCTATTCCCTGTGGGATTTGACCCCAACCTAGTTAGGTTATTATATTTGACAATGACCGCCTTACACCATTTATTTAGGTGTAATTTGAGCGTATCAAATTTTGGCGCCGTTGCCGGGGAATACGGTTTTGAAATTACTAATTAGTCCGTTCTTTACTTTATGTCTTATTCTATTCCATCACACTTTGCTTGCTTTTCTTGGTGTCACTAGGTAAACATGGGCGAGCCGGAAGAAGAGAATATTTTTGCGGATATAGATAAGTATATTGAGGATACAAATGCCATTGTCCTTCCAAGAGTTGATGTTGCCACCTTCAAAGTGGAACACTGTCTAATCCTAATGCTCAAGGCAGAGGGGTTTTTCCGAAATTCCACAAATGATAATCCGACACAACATCTCAGAAATATTTTGGGTGTGTGTGCGATGCAAAACAGAATCATGTCTCAGATGATGCCCTAAGGTTGAGGGTGTTCAAGTACTCTCTAACTGGAGAGGAAAGGCAATGGATCCAAAATCTACCACCTAATTCCATCCATACTTGGCCCGAACTTGTCCGAGCTTTCCTAGCAAAATGGTTTCCACAAAGCAAGAAGTCTGAGCTTCAGGATAAAATTTTCTTCTTCAAGCAATTACCGGGAGAGCATCTACATGAAGCATGGGATCGATTCAAGCTATATTTAGTGAGGTTGCCGAATCATGGTTTTCCGGATAATATCTTGTTGGAGAAGTTTTACATGGGCTTGGATACTATGAATCAATCCATAGCAAAAAATGCAGCGGATGGATCCTTTATGGATAAAATATTTGCAAGGGTCACACAAATCCCTGACAAGATGGCAGAACATAACCAAGCTTGGCACTTGGAAGACACCACGGGTGGAATTGCATATGATGCTCCTTCCTTGACCAACATGATTAAGGAGAACCAAGAAAGAGATCAAGTAATTGCCGGGCTTGCCACCAACATCAATGTGTTGATGAAAATGTTCACTGAAAACCAAACAAAAAAGGTGAATATTGTGGAAGATGTGCAACCCATGCCAAATGAGGATTACGAAGAAGAAAATTATGTCAACAACTCTCAAGGAGGATATCAAAGACAACCTACCAAGGTTTAGGACAACAAAACCAATGGAGGGCTAACCCGCAAGGGCAAGGCAACCAACAATGACGAAACGACCAAGGTAGTTCAAATCAAAGAAATTGGAGGAACAACAACAACAATTTTTCAAATCGAAGTTCAAACCCCTATGTTCCACCAAAGGGGCAATATTCTAACTCTCCGTATTGGAAGGAAAGTTCTTCAAGTGAGTCCAAGTTGGAAAAGATGCTTGAATGAGTATTGCAAAATCAAGAGAGATTTGACACTTCAATGAATAATATGACCGAGCTTGTGGGTTCTCACACCGCATCTATTCAAATGTTAGAGATGCAAATGAGAGATCTCTCAAGAGAGCAAAATCCGAAGCAGAAAGGCACGCTCCCAAGTGACACAATTGCAAACCCAAAAGGTAGTGGGAGTGTCCAACTTCTCATTGTATGGCCATCATAACTCGAAGTGGGAAAATACTTCAAGGAGAGAATGAACAAGTGGTCGAAGTGGAAGATTCTGAACAAGAAGTCGAGGCACAAGTTGAGGTGCCAATTGCTGTTGAAGTTGAAAGACTCCCGAAGAAGGTGAAAATTCAAGAAGTGAACCATGAAAAGGTTAAGGAAAAGGTAATAGAGGCACCAAAAACTCTAGCACCAATTCCTAGTCCTTCTCCCCCTTTCCCTAAAAGACTTACTAGGAAGGTTGATAATAGCAAACTCGAGAAGTTTTATGACATTCTCAAGCAATTATCGGTGAACATTCCATTTGTGGAAGCATTTCAAGAGATGCCGGGTTTTGCTAAGTACTTGAAGGACTTGATCACTAAAAAGAGAACTACCAAGAATGAAGTGGTGGATGTGACTCACCGGGTTTAGTTACATCATTGCAACAACCGCCGTCCAAAAGAATGAGGACCCGAGAGCCTTTACCATTCCATGCACTATTGAATTGTGCGATTTCGCACGAGCCCTTTGTGATAATGGTGCTAGCATCAACTTAATGCCCCTTGATATTTACAAGCAAGCGGGATTAGGTATGCCTAGGCCTACAAGCATGAGGTTGCAAATGGCCGACCGTTTAATAAAGTGATCGGTGAGAATTGTTGATGATGTTCTTGTGAAAGTGGGGAAGTTTCTCCTCCATGCCGACTTTGTTATCCTCGATTGTGCTGTTGATAAAGAGATACCTATCATCTTGGGGAAGTCATTCCTTGCTATCGGGAGGGCACTCATGGACTCGAAACTAAATGAGATCAAGTTCTGAGTTAATGACGAAGAAGTTACTTTTCAAGCGAGTAAGGGTATGAAATTGCCATATGCATACGAAAGTATCTCAGTAATTGATGTTGTTGATGAGGTAGAGGATGCAGTCGAGGTGGAGATGGAAGAGGAATGCTTGGTGAGGCATTGACAACTATTTTGGTAAATTTTGATGGTGAAGACATGGAGGGATACATGGAATTGGTGAATGTATTGGAAGGGATTGGGTCCTACACTTATGCACAAAGAAGCTTTCTCTTGATCTAGAGAATAAAGTCACCCCTCCCGCCTAAGCCTTCAATTATCGAGTCGCCAAAACTTGAGCTCAAGCCACTTCCACCGCACTTAAGGTATAAGTTTCTTGGCTCTAATGAAACTCTACATGTAATTGTTTCTTCTTTGTTGAATGATGTGCAGGTTGAACACCTATTGAATACCTTGAGGGAGCACAGATATGCCATTGGATGGACTATAGTGTATATCCGAGGGATTCCCGCCGGAATATATGAGCATAAGATACAATTGGAGCAAGAGAGCAAACATAGCATGGAGCATCAAAGAAGGTTAAACCCTTCCATGCAAGAGGTGGTGAAAACAGAAATCATAAAATGGTTGGATGCCGGGGTTGTATACCCCATTGCCGATAGTCCTTGGGTGAGTTCGGTGCAAAGTGTGCCAAAGAAAGGAGGCATGATCGTGATTCAAAATGACAAAAATGAACTAATCCCAATGAGGATGGTAATCGGGTGGAGAGTTTGCATGGACTACTGGAAGCTCAATAGTGCTACTTGCAAAGACCATTTACCTATGCATTTTATTGATCAAATGCTTGATCGGCTAGCGGGAAGGTCATTTTATTGCTTCTTGAATGGTTATTCCGGCTACAACCAAATCAACATCACCTTAGAGGATCAATAGAAGACAACATTCACATATCCGTATGGGACCTTTTCCTTTAGCCGGATGCTAATTGGGCTATGCAATGCACCGACTACCTTTTAACGATGCATGATATAAATATTCTCGGACATGGTGGAGGACTTCTTAGAGGTGTTCATGGATGACTTTTCTGTAGTAGGTGATTCCTTTGAGAATTACCTTGACAACCTTAGGCAAGTGCTCAAAAGATGTGAGGAAACAAACCTTGTGCTCAATTGGGAAAAATATCACTTCATGGTGGACGAGGGTATTGTTTCGGGCCAAAAACTTTCCAAGAAAGGCATAGAGGTTGATCGGGCAAAGATCAAGATCATTTCCAAGATTCCTCCTCCCACTTCGGTAAAAGGCGTTTGGAGCTTTTTGGGGCATGCCAGTTTTTATAGGCGATTTATCAAATACTTCTCAAAAATTTCAAGTTACATGTGCAAGCTCCTTGAAAAGGATGCAAAGTTTGAGTTCGATGAGAAGTGCCTCAAAGCTTTTGAGGAATTGAAAGCAAGGCTCACCACGACACCTATTATTGTCATACCCGATTGGTCTCTTCCATTTGAACTCATGTGTGACACCAGTGGTGTAGCTATTGGAGCGGTACTTGGTCAACGACATAATAAGATTCTTCGTCCTGTCTAGTACGCAAGCAAGACACTCAATGGTGCACAAATGGATTACAATATAATAGAGCAAGAACTGTTTGCTATTATCTATGCTTTTGAAAGATTCCAAGCCTATTTGTTGGACTCCAAAGTGATAGTCTACACCGATCATGCTGCTCTCCGCTACCTTATGGCGAATAATGATGCTAAACCAAGATTGATTAGGTGGGTTCTTTTGTTACAAGAGTTTGACTTTGAAGTCAAAGATCGGAAAGGAACAAAGAATCAAGTTGCGGATCACTTATCTAGGCTTAAAAAGGTAGGGAGACCAAAAGAAGATCTTGAAATTAATGATGCCTTCCCAGATGAACACATATTGGTATTGTCCAACACCTTCACTCCTTGGTATGCCGACATCGCTAACTTCTTGGTTAGTGACCTTACCCCCGACTGATTGGAAGCTTATCAAAAGAAAGAGTTCTTGCAGGAATGTAGGCAATACTATTGGGAGGAACACTTTTTGTCCCGGATTTGCACCGACAATATCAATCGGTGTTGTGTTCCGGAAGGTGAGGTAATTCAAATTCTCAAAACATGTCATGACTTCTTAGTTGGGGGCCATCACGGTGAAAATCATACTGCGGAAAAAGTGCTTGAATATGGCCATTATTGGCCATCAATCTACCAATATGCAAACCAAATGGTCAAGGCATGTGATCAATGTCAAATATAAGGGTCAATTTCTAGAAGGCATTTGATGTCTATGAACATCGTGATGGAGGTCGAGATCTTTAATGTGTGGGGGATATATTTCATGGGTCCCTTCGTAAGCTCTTACAGAATGACATATATCTTGGTGGCAGTAGATTATGTTTCCAAATGGGTCGAGGCAATTGCCTTGCCGAACAATGAGGCAAGGAGTGAACAATGAGGCAAGAAGTGTAACCACCTTCTTGAAGAAAAACATATTTACTCGGTTTGGAACCCCAAGGCCCATCCACTAGTGATGGTGGTTCTCACTTTTGCAACAAAGCTTTTGACGGGTTCCTAAAAAAATATGGCGTTAAGCACAAGGTAGCCATCCTTTGTCATCCTCAGCTGAGCGGTCAATTTGAAGTTTCCAATCGGGAGATCAAAAACATTCTAGCAAAAACTGTTAATGCAAACAGAACCGACTGGTCAAAGAAGCTAGATGATGCATTGTGGGCATATCGAACAACATTTAAGACTCCCATTGGCACCTCACCATACCGGTTGGTTTTTGGTAAAGCGTGTCACTTGCTAGTGGAGCTTGAACACAAAGCTCTGTGGGCTTTGAAAAAGTTATCTCTTGACTGGGCAGAAGCTTCTAATCTAAGGATGACACAACTCAACGAGATGGAAGAATTCCGTTTTCATGCCTATGAGAATGCAGTCATATATAAGGAAAGAATGAAGTTTGTTCATGACAAGAAGATTTTGAAGCGGGAATTCAAATCCGGTAACTTGGAGATGTGTATAAGAGACAGGATGCATTGTGGGCATATCGAACAACATTTAAGACTCCCATTGGCACCTCACCATACCGGTTGGTTTTTGGTAAAGCGTGTCACTTGCTAGAGGAGCTTGAACACAAAGCTCTGTGGGCTTTGAAAAAGTTATCTCTTGACTGGGCAGAAGCTTCTAATCTAAGGATGACACAACTCAACGAGATGGAAGAATTCCGTTTTCATGCCTATGAGAATGCAGTCATATATAAGGAAAGAATGAAGTTTGTTCATGACAAGAAGATTTTGAAGCGGGAATTCAAATCCGGTAACTTGGTCTTACTCTTCAACTCAAGACTGAAATTATTTTCGGGCAAACTCAAATCCAAATGGTCTGGCCCGTTCAAAATTGTGAATGTGTCTTCCTATGGAGCTATTGAATTGGAATCCAAGGAAGGGACTTGAACCTTCAAAGTAAATGGCCAAAGCGTCAAGCATTACCTCAGAACCATTGGAGAAAGGCACTTGGTAGAACAATTACAATTCACACTCAAGGATGGTCCTACACCAACCCCCACCGCTGATTAGCCAAAATGGGGGCAACATCATCGTGCTGCGACGTTAAATCAATCACTTCTTGGGAGGCAACCCATGTGTTGGTAACATTTTTTTGTTTAGCTTTTTATTTCAGTAAGTTTATTTGTAAGTGTTGAACAGTTTGATGTGTGTTTTAGAATACAGGTGACCCAAAATACAAGGACATAGGATGCAAGGGCAGAGGAAAATGAAGAAAAGCAAGCCGAGCTTCAGCTGCTTTCTGCGGCAACATATGCGGTCGCATAAAGGATTTGCGGACCGCATAATGGTCGCAGACACAAGAAGAACAACATGCAAACTGGGCCTAAATAAATGCGATGAGAATTCACTTTTTTCGGTCCGCATCATGATTCTGCCACTGCAGAACTGGTCGCAAACCTGTTGTGCACCACTCAGTCACTAACCCATCGCATAACACATATGCGGTCGCATAAAGGATTTGCGGACCGCATAATGGTCGCAGACACAAGAAGAACAACATGCAAACTGGGCCTAAATAAATGCGATGAGAATTCACTTTTTTCGGTCCGCATCATGATTCTGCCACTGCAGAACTGGTCGCAAACCTGTTGTGCACCACTCAGTCACTAACCCATCGCATAACACATATGCGGTCGCATAATATGTTATGCGATGCACAGTTTCACTGCGAAACTCTCAGGTATTAAGCCCTAAGTCTCTCTCTCATTTCCGTATTTCATCTATATTCCCCCCCACACGGGCATGAAGCATAACACAAAAGAAAAGAAAGAAAAGACCAAAAACAGTGAGAAAAACAAAATCTAAAAGGAAAGGCCTACCTTGCTCGTGCTTCACACCGTAATTCTCGATCTTCTGATACCTGGTATGTTCATTTCCAACCCTTCTCTTGCTTAGTCAATATGGTATGTTAATTACTGTGTGCTTTCACCCATGTAACCTCCTCTCTCTCCCCAACTCCTTGCTGTGAGTAATCAAATATGAATGCTTAGAGTAGAAATCAACGTTGGGGGAAAATAGACACTGTGAGGGGTTCGAATTAATGGGTATGAATAGAGTAAAGGGGTTGGAAATTGGTGAAAATTTGCATAAGATATTGTCATGATGTTAAGTATGTGAATGTGCATTTGGTACTGAGTGTATATTTGGTACTTGCGCATTTGCCTGTGAGTACGTTTTTGAATAGAGACGATGATTTTTGCGGTCCGCATAATTGGTTTGCGGTCCACAGAGTCACCACATTCTGTATGATTGAGGGTTGCTAAGAGCTAATGTGCAGTTGATTATGCGACCGATCTATGGTCGCACATTTGTTCTGAGACCACTTCTGCGGACTGCATAATATGTTTTGTTTTTGAGGGTTGTGATATGCGTTATGGTATGTAGCTCGCAGAGTTATTCTGTGATAGCATAACTGGTCGTAGAACATTCTTTTGTTTTCATTTCTTGCCCATATGTTACCCATGCCATATCATGTACCCACTCATTGTTAATTGACAAGAATGGAACCAAAGAAAGCTCTAGCATCGCGACAACCCACCACTCTAGGAAAGAGATGGGCTACTGCCATAAGCCCACAATCACAACAATCTCAACGGAAGCGACCTGACACATCTAGAACTCTATCTGAGCATTCCTCCCAGTCTAAAGAGGAGGAGACTCAGATTGACCTTGTGCCACCAGTTGACCTCCATGCTGAAGCACGCCGAAAGAGTGGTGAGGATCTCAAGTTTGGGATCTCTGGCTCTTGGACTCTATATAGAGATGGCCTGGCAAAAAGAAAGATCCTCGAAGAAAAGTAGCTAGGCTTGAATGGTTTAAAAGAACACTACCCCCATGTGCTAGAAAACATCAAAAAAGGGGATGGGAGTTCTTCACTCAGGTTCCGGGGGAGCACAATGAGATGCTCGTTAGGGAATTTTATGCTGCATCCAGGAACGCAGAACAAAAGAGAAACTGTAGATTCTTGATCTCTATCTTAGTCCGAGGAGTTGAAATACTCTGTGATGCCTCATCAATCAATGATATATATTTCGAAGAATGGGAGCCAGGCACAACATAGTTTGACACAAAGATTGAAAACAAGGAATCCGAGCGTGCTTAGGTAGACTCAGTCATAGCCAAGGGAACTCCATCCTAGATCGCACCATGCCAGAAGATTCACAAGAGGGATCTTACCCAAGAAGGCCGGTATTAGCTAAGTTTTGTCTGTTCTCGTATAATGCCCTCGAGAAATGAAACCAACATAAGTATCGAGAAGGCGATCCTCATTGCTTGCATCATGTCAGGTATCAAGATTGATGTAAGGGAGCTTATATTCCGTGAGATTGGGATCTGGGCAATCCAGAAAGAAACCTCGCTCTCCATGCTTAATCCATGCTTTGTGTAAAGCTGGGACAGTTCCTCCTTTCCCCAAACACGACCGCATATAAAAAGCTGTTCAGGACATTGACATCACTTGGATCAATGATGCTGCATATAAAGTGGTTGAAGATCCACCAGAGCAATCACTCACTCCCCTTCCAGCCTCAACAACACCTGCTGCCTCGTCAGTGCCATCTATTTCTTCTGCACCAACCACCTCCACATCCACTCCCAGATCATCCACTATGACACTACCTGTCTCACTGCCTACACTCTCCATGCTTGGTCTAATAGTACAACATGTGAATGCCAAAATAGACAATTTGACCAAAGAACTTCCATCACTCATCCGGAAAGCATTGGCCCCGATCCAAACCTTAGTAAGTGATCTTAAAAAAAGCATATATATTATGAGGATCTACTCAAGCACTTTGAAGTACGCCTTGAGAGGTTTGAGCAAGGTGGAGCTGGGGACATGCCTCAACTCATAAAGGATGTAGCTGAGCTCAAGTCAGAGCTGCATAAGATGCAGACAATGGAGTTTGATTTGACCTCCCTTCTTCCGGTGGAAGGGGAGCAGGGCACTGACCCCTTCCATATACCAAGCCTTGAACTTGATTTCACAAACCTCACATCAGCTGAGGTGGCCCATGGTACTGATATCTCACAAGCTTCGGGCTCTGTTGCACATACCGATGATCATTTAGCTGAGGAATCCGGAGAGTCTGATGAGGAAACTGATAAGGAGGGGATACTTGAGGAGGGTGATGATTAGAGGGACAATAGAGGAAAACAAGTTATTGTTTCTACAAATGCACTGGGTGAGGAGGAGGAAGATGTGCAAACAACTATTGCACACTCCCTTGCAGATATAGTCGACAAAGCTACTACCATGACCACACAACCTTCATTGGGTTGAGACTAGCATCTCCTAGGTCCAAGACCCAGCTTCGCAACTGGAAGAGCTTCCTATTTTGATCTCGGGCACCACTATCCAGTCAGAGGTTCCACCCACTTCCTCCACAATGTCAACCTCCAACACTACGATCGCCTTGGATGTTCCAACTCCTCCAAGCGCCTAGTGCACCCTATGAAGCCCCTAAACTTTGCTCTTACTTTCTCAATGCATTGGGGACAATGCATGATCTTCGGTTGGGGGTGGGGTAGTCAACGTTTTGCAACTTGTATATAAACGCTTAATCTTAATAGTGTAGAATTTGTATATATCAATGAATTCCCCTTGGTTTTTCTTCGCCAGGTTCTTTTCCCAGGTTGTAATAGTAGAAACACATTGGTAGCACAAAATGTTTTGACTTGTTTGGTTCTTTTGTGATAGCTTCAAGCATATGATAAGTTTTTGTTGAATAAATTTCACCCTTCAAATTTTATAAATAAACGATTAGTCATTCTTGTGAAATCGAGGCCCGCTCTTTGACTTTGTGCTTACTTAGAATCTCAAATATCATGTGATGAAGCTTTGAGTCGCCTTGTATTCACTTGAGGGCTGAAATTATGCCGATTCGAACAGTTCATGCGTTGTGAGTGGGTGAGAATTTGTGTAAATAATGCATGTGCTTGACTTGTAATGTCTAGAACTTGCCAGGTTGGTTTCTCAGTGCAAATCTCAGGTTGATGATTGGGTGTTGAAATGATCTTAGGCTCTCTTTGTGATTGCTAACTAATATTTGACCAAATTGACCTCCCTGGTGCATTTATTATCCTAGTTATCCCCCGTTGAGCCTTTAACCTTTTATTTGGCTACTACATTACAAACTTTTACCCTTTTGTGAAATAATTCCCTCTTTTGAATCTGTCCCTCCTTGAATGATTAAGAATGAGGCTAAAAGCCTAAGTTGGGGGTATTAGTGTCAATTAGAAATTGGTAAGGTTGTACATTGTGTGTAGAAGCAAATACCTCAAAGTTGTGTATATGAAGATATTCAAGCTCCAAAAGAAAAATAAAAGAAAACATCTTTATAAAAAAAATAAAATAAAAAATAAATGTTGTGGATTCTTGTGAAAACTGAAGAGATACTTTGAGGTGATTCTATGTCGGTAACTAGAGGTCAATAATGGCTACGTAGTTTAAAAAGAAGCAAATTGTATGTAGCGTTCAAGGAGGGTACAATCACTATATTCCCAAATATTCGTCCAACCCGTCCCGAAGCCTACACTACAACCCTTGAAAATTCCTTTGTGATCTGTTACCAATTATTCCCGAGATAGCAATAGAGTTAAAATAAGGGCAAGCATATGGACTGATACTTGTAGCACTTAGCCCTCTTTCTGAGTGCAAGAGTATTTGATTGTATCCCCTGTATATATTTGTTGAGTTAGGGATTTTCTTTGATGTGACCACACATGAATTGCAAGATTTAGAAGAAGTTAGGTTTCTTGAAGTTGGATACAAGTGCACATCTAGCTGTGGGTAGCACTCTGTCATTGCTCTTGAGGCTCGAAGTTTACAAACTGATTATTCGAACTGTTAAATGATCTTTGTCTTCAAAGAAGGGTGAATAAAAGAAGTTATATGCTTGTTAGCTAACAGTTAGCACCATCCATGGTCACTACTGCTTTGTGATCAATCAGAAGTAGATTAGTATTTGGTAGGTTGACTTTGTTTTAGTTGCTTCAGGGCAATCAAAAGTCTAAGTTGGGGTTATTGATGTGCCGTAGAATTGCGACACTTTTGATACTAATTACATAGAGTTTAGCTCGTTTTTAAAGCATTATAAGTCATTTCTTATATAGTTTTGGTGTTTTGCGGAAAACCAGACTTGAAGAGCCAAGAACATGGAAAAGATGACAAAAATGCATAGAAGAGCAAAAATGCGACAGGTTTGCGACCGCAAAAGTGATGTGTGGGCCGCATACCAATCGCAAAGTAAAGCATCCCATCCCAGTTCTGAGAGTAGGTTCTGCGATCTATTGTGCGTTCGCACAACTCTTGTGCGGACCGCATAATGATCACACAAATGCAAAAATAGTTTCTGTGAAAATGACTTTGCAGTACGATATGCGGGCGCGAAATCAATATGCGAACCGCATAATAGAAGTGCGATGAAAAATTAGAGAACTGGGTAATCACCTCTGCGAAGGAATTGAAGATATGCGGACCGCGAAAGCATTCAACGACCCATTCTACGGTCGCAGACTTGACCCGTAGGTTTATTTTTGTCACTTTTTGACCCAGACTTTTAGCCCATTATAAAGAGAATAACTAGGGTTTTTGTGGGGGATCTTGTCTGACAAAAGAGGCTAAACTTAGAGCATTGAATACACAATTATTTTGAAAGCTTTTGAAGAGAGAATCTTGTCATCTATGTAAGCTTTATGATTCTATTTATTTTTTTGTTCTTTAATTCTAGTATGAGTATCTAGTTTTAAATACTAAGGTTGTGGACCCTAAATGGGTATAATGTTAATGGGTATTTACCATTGAATATATATATATATATATATATATATATATATATATATATATACATATATATATATATATATATACATATATATATATATATATATAATATGGTTGGTTGGTATTTATAAATTTCTCACACTTCATTTATAGTTGATGGTTGCAAACACTAACTAATGCTAGTTTACTCTATCTTTACTTGGAAAAGCGGGTTAGGGGTTGGTAGAATTGAATAGCAAAAACTCAAAGCTTTAAACCTTGTTTAATAGAATCACTTAGGAATAAGTGGGTTCTATTTGGCATATATTGGTTGTTCTTAACTGTCACTCTTTTATATTTGGGAAAATCATAAAGAGAAAATGTTACCTAATCATCGGGAAATATTGGGTAGTCATTTAGGAACCATTTGTATATCAAAGGACTTTCCATTAGAAATATATCATATTAACACCGATAGCATTACATTCCATTGATGGGGACACAACCCTGGTTTCCTTAATTGAATTAATTACATACTCGTAACAAAATAGTTTTCCTGATAATTCACAATCACAATACTCTCATTTTAAATTAACGGAGTAGGATTACAACTTAAGTAAAGTTTCACACTACTCAAGTAACCTTTTCACACCTATTCCCTCTGGGATTCAACCCCAACCTAGTTGGGTTATTATATTTGACATTGACCACCTTACACTATTTATTTAGGTGTAATTTGAGTGTATCAGCAGTCTTGAGTTTCTGAAAGCTCTCCTCACACTCTTTCGACCACCTGAATGGAGCACATTTCTGGGTCAATTTAGTCATAGGCGCCGTAATGGATGAGAAGCTCTCCATAAAGCAATGATAATAACCAGCCAAGTCGAGAAAACTCTGAATCTCCATAGCTGAAGATGACATGGGCCAACTCTAAACTGCCTCAATCTTCTTCGGATCCACCTTAATTCCCTCACCGGACATTATGTGTCCCAAGAATGCCACCGAACTAAGCCAGAACTCACACTTAGAGAATTTGACATAAAGTTTCTCCTCCCTCAGCCTCTGTAGTACAATACTCAAATGTTGTGCATGTTCCTCCTGGCTACGTGAGTACACCAGGATATCATCAATAAATATTACGACAAACAAATCAAGATATGGCTGTAATACACTATTTATCAAGTGCATAAATGCTGCTGGGGCGTTGATCAGCCCAAAAGACATCACGAGAAATTCAGAGTGACCATAATGGGTCCTGAATGCCGTCTTTAGAATATCCGAATCCCGAATTTTTAATTGGTAATACCCAGACCTCAAATCAATTTTGGAGAACACCCTCGCTCCCTGAAGCTGGTCAAATAAATCATCAATTCGTGGTAAATGATACTTGTTCCTGATTGTAAATTTGTTCAACTGCCTGTAGTCGATGCACATCCACATAGTACCATCTTTAGTTTTCACAAATAGAACTGGTGCACCCCAAGGCGACACACTCGGTCTAATAAACCCCTTATCAAGAAGTTCCTGAAGTTGCTCTATCAATTCTTTCAATTCAGCTGGTGCCATAGGATACAGAGGAATAGAAATGGGCTGAGTGCTCGACACCAAGTCAATACCAAAATCAATATCTCTGTCGGGTGGCATACTCAGCAGGTCTGCAGGAAATACATCCGAAAAATCCCGCACTACCGGTACAGAATCAATAGTAGGAGTGTCTGCATCAACATCTCTCACAAAGGCCAAATATGACAAATACCCCTTCCCAACCATATGTTGGGCCTTCAAATAAGATATTACCCTGATGGGAACATAATTTAGAGAACCTTTCCACTTGACCTTCGACAATCCCGGTATCGATTACTATTTTTGCGTGACAGTCTAGAATAGCGTGACATGGAGACAACCAATTCATACCCAAGATTACCTCGAAATCAACCATACTAAGCAATAAGATATCAACTCTAGTCTCCAGTCCCCCAATAGTTACCACACACGATCGATACATACGGTTCACAATAATAGTATCGCCCACCGGCGTAGATACACGAACGAGTGAAACTAAAGACTCACGGGGCATATCCAGATAACGTATAAAATATGATGAAATATACGAATATGTGGAACCAGGGTTAAATAATATAGAAGCTTTCCCGTGGCACACTAAGACAATACCTGTGATCACTGCATCTGAAGCAATTGCATCTGGTATGGCAAGAATAGCATAGAATTGTTCCTGATCGCCACCTGATCGACCTTCCCCTCTAGGGCGAACTCTAGCTATCTATGCCCCACCCCGTGCTGGATGGGCGGGTGGTGAATTAACTGGTGCTGGAGCTATAGCCTGACTCCTCTGTTGAGCTGGACCTCCCTAAAGGCGGGGACAATTCCTCTTCAGATGACCCAAATCTCTACACTCGAAACAACCCTTCTCAAATAATGGCGACAAGCACTGAGGTGGATCTCGAGAACCAGAATAACTACCAGAAGAACCTGGTACAAATGAACCCTGAGCCGATGGCGTACGAGATGAACTCTGAGCTGGAAGTGCACTAAGAAAAGACTAACTCTGTCGAGCACTGTATGAACCATGGCTAGCTGATGCGCCACGATGATCTGGACGATCCATCTGAGCGGGCCTATAAGGACGAACCCTGATATGATAGGGTTGTCCTCCATAAGGAAAACCACTGAAATTACCTGGACCACAAGACCACTTGGCCTCCATCTCCTCACTCTCCTGAGTATGGACCATCTCTAGCTGTCGAGCACTATCAACCACCTCGTCGAATTTAGCACCTGCTACATTCCCCAGAGTCATAACAAAACGGAACTGATGGTTGAGGCCATTAATGAACCTCCTGATCTTCTCCCTCTCAGTGGGAACCAACCAAACTACATGACAAGCTAATTCTAAAAATCGCATGTCATACTAAGTCACGGATTAGTCCTCCTAACATAAATACTCGAACTGCCTGCGCAGTTCCTCTCTGCGAGTCTGTGGCACAAACTTCTCCAGAAATAATACAAAGAACTCATGCCATGATAGTGGTGCTGCACCCACTAGTCTGCTCCTCCCATCAACCTCCCACCATCTGAAGGCTGCTCCGGTTAGCTGAAAAGTAGTAAATAAGACCCCATTAGTCTCCAGAATACCCGTTGTACGAAGCATCCGCTGACATCTGTCCAAGAAATCCTGAGCATTTTCTGACTCAGTTCCACTAAAAGTTGGAGGATGGAGTCTCCCAAACATCTCGAATCTCTTCTGCTCCTCGTCATTCATAATAGGACCCACTTAGGCCTGACCAGCTGCAACCGGCTGGACTGGTAGTGCCCCCGGTATCTGAATTCCCTGCACTACCTGCTATGGAGTATGGGCGAGAGAGGTATTAGTACCTCCTCCGACCTGAGAAGTGGCTGGTGCAGCCTGAGATGAAATCACCTGAGCAAGGCCAGTGCAAACAGTCAATATATGTGCTAGAGCCTCTTGAAGGCCTGGAATCACAATAGGCACAGCTGGTGCTTGAGCTAGCCCCGCAGGCTCACCTATATCTGGAATCTTCTCCTAAGATTGAGCAACTGGTGGTTCTACCGGTGCTGCTTTAACTGTTGTATGAGCTACACCTCGACCTTGACCATAGCCCCGACCTCTACCACAACCCCAGCCTCTCGCAGCCCTAACTGGTGGCATTGGTGGCTGACCGTCCGGCCCGGTAGTACGTGTCCTCACCATCTGTGAGAGAATAGAATAACAGAAATGTTAG
Organism: Nicotiana otophora; assembly: GCA_000715115.1. Lineage (NCBI taxonomy): Eukaryota > Viridiplantae > Streptophyta > Magnoliopsida > Solanales > Solanaceae > Nicotiana > Nicotiana otophora. The sequence continues at coordinate 43,925 of AWOL01S0007360.1, read as the reverse complement.
TTTTCAGAATCAACAAATTCGCAAGACAGAATACAAGAAAGTGAAATATTCATAAGGGTTAGACATCCTCTCGAAGATAAGTACAGACGTCTCCGTACCGATCCGCAAGACTATACTAAACCTGCTCATGACTCGTGAGACCTATGTAACCTAGGCTTTGATACAACTTGTCACGACCCAAAATCACACCTGTCGTGATGGTGCCTATCACAATACTAGGCAAGCCAACAACCTCAATAAACTATAATTTCTTTAAGTTTGAAAACGTCATATTTACATTCAATCTAAAACTCTCACAAATACTGATATAAAACACTCCCAAAACCTGGTGTCACTAAGTACATGAGCATCTAAATAATAACAAAGTCTAACTGATAAGAACACTATTTGAAAATATAGAACAATACAATAACTGAAAGGAAAGAGAGTCAAGGTTGCGGACGCCAAGCAGCTACCTTGATAGTCTCCAATAGATAAATCCTCAAATCTAGCAACTACCGTATCCGAAAGCACCTGGATCTGCACACGAGGTGCAGGGTATAGTATGCATACAAATAACTCAATAAGTAACAAGACTAACCTTTGGGCTAAAAGTAGTGACGAGCTCAACATGTACAGTCTAGTACAGAAATAACAATACAGAAATTTAGGCATGCTTTCCAGTTCAACAGTTAAACTCAGTAAAGGTAAAAATAGACAAATTCTGCATGATATGAGAAATATGGCATCTCTATATCTACATGCCAAAATATATGCTGTATGTGATGTATCACAATGGAAACCTCATATACTCACACTCTCAGAATACTTAATCACTCAGTACTATATATGGCCAATCCAGCCCAAGGAACTCCATCCCAGATATATGTGTATCAACTGACAATCAGTCACTCAGTACTGTACAAGGCCAATCTAGCCCAGGGAACTCCATCCCAAGTATAAGTAAAAAATATAAGGCAACTCCATCCCTAATATAAATAATGAAGGCAACTCCATGCCTAGGGAACTCCATCCCTAATATAAATAAACTATGCTTACTGTGGGGGGTGCAGACTCCGGAGGGGCTCCTTCAGACCAAACGCTATAATAGCCAGATCCAGGCGTAAATAAATAAAATATGTTGCAGTGTGCAACCCGATCCCATAAATATCACTCAAAATCTCCAGTCTCTCGGCTCTCAATGACATGAAAATCAACCCGACATGATGATATGATATATTAATGAATGATAATAGAGACTGAGATATGATATGTAAATGATGGATGTGACTGAGTACACAATTCGAATTTAAACAAATAATTCAATAACAACCCGACCCTGTGGGTCCCAAAAATATTGGCACGTAGCCTAAACATGATCTTCAATATGGGTCTCAGCTCAATTTCTCTAACACGTGGAGGATATGTGGATAGTGACATTTATTTAATTATGCAACTCAACGAAATCAATTAAATCATAATTTCTACAGTGCACGCCCACACGCCCGTCACTTAGCGTGTGCGTGACCTCCAAACAATTGATATAACACAAAATTCAGGGATTCATACCCTCAGAACCAAGTTTAGAAATATTATTTACCTCAAACCATGTAATTCTTTATTCGAATATGCTATTGCCTTGCGAATCGGCCTCCGAACGCCTTGAATCTAGTCACAATTAATCCTATTCAGTCAATAAAAATTATATGAATTAATTACATATTGAAATACAAATCTTCCAACAAAATCCGAAATTTCACTCAAAACTCTACAATGGGACTCACATCTTGGAACACGACAAAAGTTACAAAATATGAACGCCCATTCAACCACGAGTCCAACCATACCAATTTTACCAAATTCCGACTTTAACTCGACCCTCGAATCTTCAATTTAAAATTAAGGGTTTCATAATTTTCCCAAATTAAAACACCAATTAAATGCTAAAAATAGCAATAGATTAGTGTAATTTGACCAAAATTGAGATAAGAACACTTACCCCATTGTTTCCCTTGAAGATCTCCCAAAAACCGCCTCTCCCCGAGCTCCAAATCATTAAAAATAGAAAATGGGATGAAGTCCCATTTTCAGAACTTAAACTCTCTGCCCAGTGATTCCTTCTTCGCGAACGCGGAAGATGCCTCGCGTTCGTGAAGCACGATTTGCACAACTTCCAAAGCCTTCTTCGCGTTTGTGAGCTATCCCACACGAACGCGATGGACACTGGACCTTTGCGAATGCATCCCATTCCTCGCGAGCACGATGGTCACTAACCCCAGGCCTTCTCGAGTGCGGAGCCTCTCATGCGGACGTGATGCATCACCTTCCATACCTTCGCGAACGTGATGCATCATCTTCCAGACCTTCGCGAACGTGAAGAACAATTATTCACCTACCACACGCTACTCTTCGCGGACGCGGAACTCCCATCGCGAACGTGAAAAAGGAAACCAGGCACCAGAAATCTGTAACTTCAGCCATCTTCCAAGTCCAAATTCTCATCCGTTAACCATTCGAGACTCACCCGAGGCCCCTGGTACCTCAATCAAATACATAAACAAGTCCTAAAATATCATACGAACTTAGTCGATGCCTCAAATCACATTAAACAACACTAAAAACAAGAATCATACCCCAATTCAAGCATAATGAAATCAAGAAATTCCATCTTCTACATTCGATGTCGAAACCTATCAAATCAAGTCCGATTGACCTCAAATTTTGTACACAAGTCATAATTGACATAACAGACCTATGAAAATTTTCAGAACTGGATTCCAACCCCGATATCAAAAAGTCAACTCCCCGATCAAACTTTTAACTTAAATTTTTTATTTTTGCCATTTCAAGCCTAGTTTAGCTACGGGCTTTCAAATATTTTTTCAGACACGCTCCTAAGTCCAAAATCACCATACGAAGCTATTGGAATCATCAAAACTCTATTCCGAAATCATTTACACATAAGTCAACATCCGATTAACTAATTCAACTTAAGCTTTAACTTTGGAACTAAGTGTTCCAATTCACTCCAAAATCTCACCGGACCCAAATCAATTACCCCAACAAGTCACATAACAAATATAAAGCAAGAATTAAGCAGTAAATGAAGAAACTGGGCTGTAATATTCAAAATGACCAGCCGGGTCGTTACACGCTCAGACACAAGGACAAGTTGAAGTCTCTGACCGGGAATTAATAAGAATACTTTAAAAGACGATTGGAATTTCTCGTTAAGACTGGGCTTTAAAATTAGATGATACTTTATGGGCATATCGAACGACATTCAAAACGCCAATTGGTACATCCCCACATAGATTAGTCTATGGAAAAGCTTTTCATTTACCAGTTGATCTTGAACATAAGACCTTTTGGGCACTAAAAGCATTAAATTGTGGACTAACTTCTACCCAAAGAACAGGTTTATGCACGTAAATGAGCTAGATGAGTTGAGAATGGAGGCATATGAGAATGCAAGGATTCTCAAAGAAAAAACAAAAAAATGGCATGACAATATGATTAGGAGACAAGAGTTCAAGGTTGGAGATTTGGTGCTTCTATACAACAGTAGATTAAAACTTTTTCCAGAAAAGTTTAAATCTCATTGGACTGATCCTTTCCTGGTTACAAATGTCACACCTTATGGAGCTTGAGATCCAACAATAGGAGGACGACAACAAAGTAAATGGAGAAAATAAATTTAAAGTTAATGGGCACTGATTAAAGCTATATGTCAATGGAGGATTTGAAAGAGTTGTATCTGGAATCATCATCAGGTAAGTTAGCAGAAAAAGAATAAGTCAAGCTGGCGACAATAAGCTTAGAACTAATTACTTCTTCTTCTTTTTTATTTTATATATATATATATATATATATATATATATATATATATATATATATATATGTGTGTGTGTGTGTGTGTGTGTGTGTGTGTGTGTGTAACGATCCGATCGGTCGTTTTGAGCATCTGCACTTCACTTGGTTGTTTGAGGGTATGAGTAGCTCCGTATGATGTATTATGACCTGTGTGAATCATCGATTTTTGTTTTCAGGTTATTTAGAATTGAGTTGGAGGAATGATTCTCAGCTAGAAGCTTTAAATTTGAAAGGTTTGACCAAGTTTTGAATTTTGAGTAATTGACCTCGGATTGGATTTCTGATGGTTCCGTTAGCTTTGTTGGGTGATTTTGAACTTAGAAGCGCATCCAGATTTTGATTTGGATGTCCGTAGTAAAGCTTAGCCTGAAATGGCAAAAGTTGAAATTTTGGAAAGTTTGACCGGGAGTGGACTTTTTGATATCGGGGTCGGATTCCAATTCCGGAAGTTGGAGCAAGTCTGTAATGTAAAATGTAACTTGTGTGCAAAATTTGAGGTCAATCGTACGTGATTTGATAGGTTTCAGTATCGGTTGTGGAAGTTGAAGTTTCAAAGTTTAATAATTTCGAATTGAGGTGTGATTCGTCGTTTCGATATTGTTATGTGTGCTTTGAGGCCTCGAGTAGGTCCATGTTATGTTATGAGACTTGTTGATATAATTGGTTGAGGTCCCGGGGGCCTCGGGTGAGTTTTAGATGGTTAACAGATTGCTTTTTGAATTTTGAAGACTGCTGAAGCTGAAGCCTTCTGGTGTAATCGCACCTGTGGAATAGCAGTCGCAGGTGCGAGCTCGCAAGTGCGAGCTGGGTTGCGCTGAAGCGAGGTGCGCAGGTGCGGAATCGCACCTGGGCAAGAAGGAATGCAGATACGAGGCTGGGGCTGGCCTAGGGCGAACGCAGGTGCGAAGTGGAATACGTATCTGCGGCCACAAATACAAGGATTTGGAAGGCTGGCTGTGTCTGCAGGCGCGTATTTTTGTCCGCAAAAGCGGATTCGAAGGTGTGAGCCCAGGCACCGCAGGTGCGGACATTCCTGGGCAGTGTTAAAAATGAGGGTTTTCGTGATTTTTCAGCATTCTTTTCGAATTTTGGAGCTCGGGTTGGACGATTTTGAAGAGGAATTTTTCCACACAACTTGGGGTAAGTGTTCTTGACTCCCTTGTGATTATATTTCATGAATCTATCTTCATTTTTAGCAATTGATTGATGAATTTAAAGAGGAAATTGGGGGTGTTGGCCTAAATGTTTATGGTAAACTTTTTGAGTTTTGAACATCGATTTGGAGTCGGAATTGAGTGAAATTAGTATGGTTGAACTTATAATTGGATGAATTGTCGGATTTTGTAAGTTTCGTCGGATTCCTAGATGTGGGCCCCATGGGTGATTTTTGGGGTATAATTTCGGATTTTTGTGGAAAATATTAATATTTTGATATGAAATTAACTCCTATAATTTTGTGGACTGAATCAAATTAAGTGTGGTAGATTCGAGCCATTCAAAAGTTGATACACGCAGAATGGAATTTTTTGGAGCATGGTTTAGCTTGCTTGACATTGAATTCGTTTTGTTTGAGGTAAGTAACTCTTCTAAACTTGGAGTTGAGGGTATGAACCCTGAATATATGTATTATGTGAATCGTTGGGAGGTGACGCACATGCTAGGTGACGGACGTATGGGCGTGCACCATAGAAATTGTGTCATAATTGTTTCCGTGGAATTTTGTAGTCAAACAATCTTTGCATTTTCTATATAGTTTTATATGCTAAAGAAATTGAGTTGGGAATCATATTAAAAATCATGTTGAGGCTATGTGCGAGTATTATAGAGACCCCAGGGGTCATATTGCTGTGAATTATTTATTTTAAAGTGAAAATTCATACTCAGTCATATTCATGTCATTACCTATCATATCTCAGTCTCTGTTGTTATTATTGATACATCATATCACCATTTTTGGGCTATTTTACATTTTCATGACATTGTGAGCCCATGAGAGAGAGACCGGAGAGATTGGTGACTGAGTGAGGACGGGGGCCTGGTTGTGAGGTATTGTTCTTTGACACGTGATTTGTTCGTATAACACGTGAGTTGTCCATGCGGATCCTTATATTTATACTATGCCACGTGAGTTGTCCGTGCGAATCCAGATATGATATTATAGCACGTGAGTTGTTCGTGCAACATGTGAGTTGTCCATGCATATTATAACGCTTGGGCTGTAGGAGCCCCTCTTGAGTCTGAACACTCCAGCGAGCGCAGGTACCTACTGAGTGCGAGTGCCGAGTGATTTGGGAAGATTGAGTGACTGTGAGGATTGAGTGAAATGCTAATCTGAGAGTATGCATATGATTTTATCACCGAATTGCATCGCATTGACATGCACACATGACATACATGCATAAAGATGTATTTTTCCTCATACTGTACAGTATCGCATTATTCATGATTTCTCACACATGTTGACACATGAGCGTAGTGATTCATTTATTTTATATAGGTTATCTAGAAATAAAATGAAACATCTCATTCATTATTGAAAGGAGTTTTGGAAATGTTATTGTTTTCAAACTTATTCGTATTTTTGGCAACTTCGGTAAACGATTTGGGTTTTCACTGATATACTTGAAAGGAAGAACTATTTTGTTTAAAATATGATTTAGTTGAGCATTTTATCTCTGAGTTACTTATGGTATTATTTGCTTTACGTTGTTATGGACTGTTGTGGACTACTGGTTTTGGACCCGACCTTGGTAGAAGCTCGTCACTACTTTCAACCTAAGGTTAGGTTTGTTATTTACTCAGTACATGAGGTCGGTTGAACTGATACTACACTTCTGCACATTGTGTGCAGATATTGGCCGCTGTTGTTGTTGTGTTCGATGGTTGTTGGATTTGAAGATATACCTGCGTTCCTGTTGTAGCTGCCTCTTGTTCATGATAGCCTTAGATTCATAAAATTCTGTTTATGTACTTTTCAAACAGATGTTGTATTTATTTCATTTCTGCTTTGTAAACTCTATTCTTAGAAGCTCATGATTTGTACTACTAGTTCTTGGGGAAATGTATTGGTTTTAGATATTTTCTTTTAATTAATTTTATTGGTATTGGATAGTTGGTAATTGTCTTACCTAACGAGCTGGGTTAGGTGCCATCACGACTAGTTGGATTTTGGGTCGTGACAATATAAGTATTCAAAAACAAAAGGGGGGGGGGGTCCTTAAATAAATATTTTATATATGTATTGGCATTTTAAGAAGATTGATGTGTATAGAAAGTACATATATTAAACTAATATAGTAATAGACTACAATGTAAATAAAAGTATTTAAAAAACTTGAGAAAACAAATGTGCTAATTCTATTTGTTCTCACGTAGTAAGCTTGAAAAGTAAATATTACAGCTATTGATGGCATCAAATGTGTGAGGTCATTCTCTTTATCATTCGTAGAAAATAAATATATTAGAAACGATAACAAGCTTTGGAAATTACAAAGAGTGGGATGCACCTGTGCCCCTCAATTCTCGTGATTTGACTTAACCAAAGAATGTCACAAAAGTGGTTCAAGTTACATTTTTTGAAGGTATCAGACACAATATAGGCACAACTAATAATTTCTTTAGAAAACAAAAAAGAACAAAAAAATAAAGGAAACTTCAGGATGCATTTAGCAAAAAGACTTGATGCATTTGTGTTTAACCAAAGAATTAGATTCTCAGTCAAAGCCTATTTTTAGAAGTACTCGGGCTACTGATAATCAAGGAATTCAATATTCTCTCAAAAATAAAAAAGGAAATCAGAATCAGAAATGGCAACGTAATCAAGAGAAAGCGTAAGAAAGTAAATATATTCCAATGTTCATCGGAATGTGTCCTTACAAGTGAAATTCTCTTCCTTTATATAGGAATTTACAAATATAACGTTTCTTCCCTTTTATGACAGAATTATTATGAGCATTAATGACATTAATGAAACGTTATAATTGGTAACCGTAACTGTTCATGAAGATTCTGTAACAGTTCTGATTCTTCTTCCACATTAATTAGAGGTTCATGAATCTTCCCTCTTCACTGTCTTAATTCATCCTGCCCGTGTATCTTCACTGAGTAATTTAGGCTCGAGCAACCGTACCTTTTTTGTATCGTGAGTGATTTGCTCGTACCTGTTGTAAATCGTGACTCTTTTAATGCGATACTCCAGTTGTCATTTTCTTAGTAATCCACGTATCTTGCCCTATCATCCTCGTATAATTCCACGTGTAATACTTATTTTTTACCAATACAGATAGTCCCCCCACTTGCCGAATATTCTGCAATGGTATATTTGGGAAGTGGCACGTATTTATGGCGGGAATTTTTGCCGCCGTTTCCCATTCATCATTGCATCTTCTTCAGAACCATTGTTTCGTATGTCACTTCCATTTAATGTATGTGCTATGTGGCCTTCGTCGATTGGATCTACGATTCTTCAGCGATTTTTAAGGCTTTCTTGCGGCTGCAACATTCACTTTTAGTTTCACAAAACCTTCAATCTATAGCGTTCTTCTTCTTTAATCGTTTTTGTTCTTCAGCACACATTATTTTCTCATATAACCATGTCTTCATCAAACCCCGATCCTCGCAGAGTAGTAATTGTAGATGAACTTCCCCTTTCAACTGCTTCTGTTAGGAGTAGAAGCGGCGGTAGATTACGCAGTTTAGGATCTATATCCAATCATGGTTCTACTTCTCAAACTAACGTTTCTACCCCTTCTTCTTCTAGAACTAGGGCTTCTTCAACTCATAGATCTTCTGGCAGATATAGGGATTCGAGTGAACCTATTCGAGAACCAACTGTTGATGAAATTATCCCTGCAGAATTTTCTTTCTCTACTGATCGTGAATCAATTAGAAATCAAGTTACTTCTGTGACCTCCCATGATCGTGCCGATCTTTATCCTTCCCAGATTACTGAGGGTTTGATTTCTCTTGTGCGAAGAGAATGCCGTTGGAAATTTGACTTTTCAATTTTAGTTCCCGGTCCAAACCAAAGGATTACTTCTTTTCAAGCTGGTTATTCTTTTGGTTACACATATCATTTTACGTTAGGTTTTAGACCACCTATTGACCCAACCATCATAGAATTTTGCCGTTTCTTTAACGTTTGCTTAGGACAGATTGGTCCTATTTTATGGAGAGTTGTTGCATGTTTAAGATACCTGGCTAATTCGACCTCTTTACCCTTCACCTTTCAACACTTGCTTCATCTTTATTCCCCTAAGTTGTTTCGTTCATGGGTGTTTACTCTCGTGGCTAGGAGTTAGAGCGTTTTGGTTAGCCCTGAAGATGATAAAGATCGTGGCTGGTATGCTCGTTTTGTTGCTGCTCCCACAAGTGATTTAGTGGGTGAAGAGAACATGCCTTTTCCAGAAAAATGAAACTTTGCACGTAAGTTTTTTCTTTTTCTCTTTTTTTCAGATATCTTTCTTCTTACGATCCCGTGGCTATTTATTTTTTCTTTTTAGCAACCATGGAAGTTATTGAAGAAATACCAGACTTCCGTGCTTGGGTAGAAATATTGTTGTCGGTTGCTCCTATAGAAGGAAGGTCTTGGAAATACCTTTCTCATAGGTTTGGTTGGAAAGTTAAAACTCATGGTATGCCCCCCTCTAACTTTCTACCTTTCTTTCATATTAATTTGGAGATTTTCTAACTTCTTCTTTTGCTAGGATTTCCTATACGGGGTGTTAGCACCGCATCTATTACTTCATCAAGACTTTCTTTGTCCATGGATCAAGAGATGATTTTGAGATCTTCATCAAAGAGAAAAGCAGAAAGAGCTCATATTTCTGAGGGTGAAGAGGAACGAGAGGAGGTCTCTTTAGTGCGTAAGCCTCGGGCTAAGAGATGTGTTGTTTTGGATGATGAAGCCACTCCTCCTCCAAGTTCAGTTCCCGTGAATGAGCCCGAAAGTGCCACATTGGTGAGCTATGATGAAGATATGATTGCTGCATCTCGTAACTCTATAGAGCAATTGTTTTCCCATGGGTTTGATAATGAAGATTTTAGCCTAGTTTCTGATGAAGCACCCCTTGCCTCCTTTCCAGTGTCTGTTCCTATTGGTTCTCAGTTTCCTGCGCCTGTTGATGTTGCCACTTCTCCTCCCGCGGCTATTTTTACTTCCTCAACTATCCCTATTTCTACCACTTCTCATGTTGAAGTTGGTTCTTCCAGTAGCAGTAGGAAGATGAAAAAAGTTACCATTGAAGTCCCCGAGGATGGTAATCGTTTGAAAAAGTCTGGCCAAGCTGATGTATGGCTAAAACTGCTGATTGGCCCAGTCGAGAAGTCTAAATTGGAAAACCACGGCTCTTTGACATGGATGAATGACATTGTCCATTCATCTTTAAAGGTATAAGCCTTAGCTTTTTATTTTGCATGTGATTTGTTTTATCGTTGTTTGATAATCACTTCTTCCCTTTCTTTTGTAGATCAACCTAATAGGCATAGAGCTGATGAAGAGAATTGTCCATATCGAGCAGTTAGTCAACGACTATCATACAGAAGCGGACAACTGGAAAGAACAATTTGAAAGCCTTCAATTAGAAAAAGAAGTTTTAGATGAGGAGACGTGTGCTTTGGAACAGCAAGTGACAATGATGGCAACAGAATTGGCGATTGAAAAAGCCTCTTCCAGTCAAGTGGGCAAGGATAAAGACCTCCTTAAATCTTCATTTGCCGAGCAGCTTTCTAAAGCTACTGAGGAAATTAGGGGTCTGAAAGAACTGCTTAATCAGAAGAAAGTCTATGCTGGGGAGATTGTTCAAACGCTCACTCAGGCTCAAGAAAACCTCCGTGCATTTCTAACAAGATCCAGTTCTTAGATAGATCACTCGCCCCTTTACAAATTTCTTATGATGCTGTTTTGACTGAAAAACAGAGTTGGAAGTCGAAGTTGAGCAATGAGAGAGGGATTATGAGGCCCTTGAGGATAAATCAACTCTTGATGTAAGCTGGGCTTTCTTGAACACACGTCTCGAGACTTTGATGGAAGCTAACCAGGATGGTTTTGACTTGACTGCTGAGATTGCAAAAAGTAAGGAAACCATAGAAAAAACTCAGCAGAGTCAAAACTTTTCTTCACCTTAGGTCGGCCTTCCCGAGGATGATAAACTTACTCCTGGTGAAGTTAGTGTTCAAATCTCTCATGCTCAAGTTGAACCTTCTGCTACTGCTGATGATGCCATCTTGACTTCTCTCGTTGCTGATAGTACTACCTTAGAATCTACCCCATAGGGAACTTGTGTCTAGAAAGTTTATTGTGTTTTTTTTTTGTTATTTGTGGAATGGTTGGAAAGCCTTAACCCTGATCCATTTTGGGGTTTATATAATATAGAAAGTTTAAAAATGCTTCAATACTCCGTGGCTTTTTGAACAGGCACAAATTGTAAAAGAGGGCCCTTTTATAAACGACACTTAATGAAGAAGACGTCTCAACTTCATAATGGTGTAAACATACGAAAGAAGAAATAGGAACACACGCGTTTCTTTGAATAACTTTGAGGAAGTTTTGTATCATTTGAACTTTCAAATTGTATAATACTTTACATGTATTCAAGTATCATCTATAACTCTTTCGTAACTGTTTTCTTTACAACAGAATTTATAAAATTCAAGGGAATATCTTGCAACCCATGACTAAATATTTCCTTTGACCTAAACATTCGTAAGATTTTGGAATTTAGATCTACGAGTGTATTCTTCATAGGTTTTTAAATCAGGCTTGCATTTTTGGATCTTGATTTTGCTCTTAACTTTCAATTTGTTGGGTATATCATAGGCTTGACTTGAATTCTGACTTTTCTAGTCTTCTTTGCCTTCGTTATATATATATATATAGAGTCCCCCAAGTGTTTGAGCTTTGAAGTATGAAATCTCGAGCACTTGATTATTCCTTCCACGTGTTCCATTTCCTGAAAAGGAAAAATATACGGGACTCGGAGGTATATATAATTTAGATGATGACTGCTTAACCATTTATATTTCCATTAGAAAGGCTGCAACCCTAGACCGAGAATAATGTTGCTTCCGCGTGTCCTTCAAGTCTAATATCATCATTTGGTGTGGGCTAGCTTTTTGCCTACCATCTAAAATTGTTAGTATAATTTTAACTGTAAAATAAAAATCGTAATCGAACGATACCTGACCGTGGGTATTTCTTTAAATGAACAGCATTCCAACTTGAGGGTAAAACCTTGCCATCCATGGTTTCTAACTCGTAGGCACCTTTTCCAGCAATACCTCAAATTTTATAGGGTCCTTCCCAATTTGGATTTAACTTTCCTGCTCCGGTTGTTTTCGTTGATTGAAAAACCTTTTTAAGAACGAAGTCCTCAATTTTGAAGTACCTGAGGTGAGCCTTTCTGTTGTAGTATCGTTCTATGATTTGCTTTTGTGCTACCATTCGTATTAGAGCTGCTTCTCTTCTTTGTTCGAGTAAGTCCAAGTTTGTTCTTGATTCCTCATCGTTCGATTCTTCCGTTGCCAATGTGAATCTCGTGCTTGGTTCTCCTATTTCAACTGGGATTAAAGCTTCTGAACCGTACACAAGCGAAAATGGAGTTTCTCCCATAGCTGTTTTTGCTGTGGTTCTATAAGCCCATAATACTCCTGGTAATTCTTCAGGCCAATTCCCTTTTGATTTTTCTAGTCTCTTCTTCAAATTATTGACGATAATCGTATTTGTTGACTCAGCTTGTCCATTTTCCACGGGGTGGTAAGGTGAAGAGGTTATTCGTTTGATTTGCCAACTTTGAAAGAACTCCGTGATTTTCCAGCCTATAAATTGTGGGCCATTATCACATACGATTTCTTTTGGAACTCCCAATCGGCATATGATGTTACGCCAAATGAAGTCTTTCACCTCCTTTTCTCGTACCTGTTTGAAAGCTCCTGCCTCTACCCATTTTGAAAAGTAATCTGTGAACACTAATAGGAATCGTACCTTACTTTTAGCTTGTGGTAAAGGCCCTACTATATCCATTCCCCATTTCATAAATGGCCACGGGAAAATAACTGTATGTAGTAACTCTGCAGGTCGATGCATATTGTTGGCATATCGTTGGCACTTATCACACTTGGCTACAAAAGTTTCTGCATCTACTTCCATTTTAGGCCAGTAGTATCCTGCCCTGCTTAGTGTTTTAACTAAAGATCTTCCACCTGCGTGATTTCCGCAATGTCCTTCATGTATTTCCCTCATCACATACTCCATTTGGTTGGGTCCAAGGCACCTTGCTAAAGGACCGCCAAACAATTTTCGATATAAATTGTCTCGAATTAGACAGTAACAAGCAGCTTTCCATCGAAGCTTTTGAGATTCTTTCTTACCTTCAGGTACGGTCCCGTACTGCAGAAAATTAACAATCTCATTTCTCCAATCCCAGGTTAAAGTATTAAAGCTTACCTCGTGTTTATCCTGGTCAAGTGCTGAATGAAATAAATAGATTACAATAGCATTTTCCTCAATCGTTACTTCTGCAACTGAAGCAAGGTTAGCCAACGCGTCTGCTTCTGCGTTTTCTTCCCTGGGTATTTGCACGATCTTCCATGATTGGAATTGCCTGACCAGTTCTCGTGCCTTTTCTTAGTATTTTTGCATTCGTGGATCTCTAGCGGTGTAAGTCTCCTGCATCTAATTGACTACCAGTTTAGAGTCATTTTTAATCATGATTTGCTCTATGGAGAGTTCTCGTGATAGTTCCAATCCTGCAATTACAGCTTCATACTCTGCTTCATTGTTAGTAATTGGGTAACATTTAATTGCTTGTCTTATACTTTCACCCGAGGGTGGGATTAAGACAATACCTAAATCGGCTCCTTTGATATTTGAAGAGCCGTCAGTAAATAAAGTCCATGTACCTGGATTAGCTCCAGTAAAAATTTGTAATTCCTTTTCTACTTCAGGAATTATTTTTGTATTAAAATCTGCGACGAAATCTGCTAATACTTGAGACTTTATTGCTATTCGAGGTTGATAAATAATGTCATATTCACTTAGTTCTACTGCCCACTTGGCTAGTCTGCCTGACAATTCTTGTTTATGTAAAATATTCCTTAACGGATATGCAGTTACTACAGAGATATGATGGCATTGAAAATATAGTCTCAATTTCCTAGCTGCCATGATTAATGTTAAAGCTAATTTTTTCTAGATGAGGATATCTAGTTTCAACATCCAATAAAGATTTACTAACATAGTAAATAGGAGATTGTTTACCTTTGTTCTCCCTTACTAAAACTGCACTTACAACTGCTTCTGCAACTGCAAGATATACAAATATTCTTTCTCCGTCCCTTGGTTTAGACAGTAGGGAAGAATTTGTTAAGTATGCCTTCAAAGCTTTGAGGGCTTGCTGGCATTCCTTAGTCCATTCGAACTGATTCTGCTTCTTCAAAACTGAAAAGAATTTAAAGCTTTTCTCTGAAGATCTTGAAATGAATCTTCCCAGAGCTGCAGTCCTACCTGTCAATCTGAAGCTATGCCAAAAGCGCACTTATCTGGGTTCAGTTTCATACTATATCTGCGGAGGATCTCGAAGGTAGTTGAAAGATGTTGAAAGTGATCTTTCGTTTGTGTAGATTTGACCAACATATCATCAATGTACACTTCCATCGTTTTTCCCAGGTATTCTTGGAACATGTTGGTCACCAACCTCTGATACGTGGCTCCAGTATTTTTCAAGCCAAAAGGTATGACTTTGTAACAATAAGTCCCCCTTTTTGTAATAAATGAAGCCTTTTCTTCGTCTAAGGGGTCCATTTTTAATTTGATTATAACCAGAATACGCATCTAAAAAGCTTAACAATTCGTGACTTGCGGTAGCATCAATCAACTAATCTATATGCGGTAAAGGGAATGAATCCTTCGAGCATGCTTTATTTAAGTCAGTGTAATCCACACAAACTCTCCATTTACCGTTCTTTTTCAGAACTACTACAGTATTAGCTAACCAATTAGGATATTTTACCTCGCGTATTGAATCGATCTTTAAGAGTTTCTGTACCTCTTCATCGATCACTTGATTTTTGAATGATCCTTGCTTCCTCTTATTTTGTTTGACAAGTATGAATGATGGATCTTCATTTAATTAATGAGTCATCACCTCCGGAGGTATACATGTCATATCTGAATGGGACCATACAAAACAATCCGTGTTAGCTTTTAAATATTCAATTAACTTACCTCTCATATCTGGGTTCAACCTTGCTCCGATATGAATTCTTTGATCTGGCATTGTTCGAATAGTGGAACAGCTTCAAGCTCCTCAATCGTTGTTTTAATGTTTTCATTCTCCTCTGGTTCTTGAATTACATCTGGTCTGGAATCCACGTCTGTTTGTTTTGATATAATTTCTGTTGAGATTTGATTTACCGCATTTTTGTCACTTTCACCCGCATCCTTTTGATTTGCACTCGTATCTTTTTGACTTGGCTGTATCACCGAATTGATGCTCCTTGAAGTTTGTTGATCTCCTCGAATCTATTGAATTCCCCATTTTGAAGTGAATTTGATAACCTGATGTAATGTGGATGGTACAACATCCATATCATGAATCCACGGCCTCCCAAGAATCACATTATAGGCCATATCCGTGTCTATCACTTGAAATTTCGCTTCTTTGATGACCCCCTCTGCGTATGTGCTTAGATCAATCTTTCCCTTCATAATTACGGGTAGTTATCAAACCAAGATAAGGAACGTGCTTTTGGAACAACACGATCGCCCATCAATATTTCGTTCACCACTCGTAATAGAATAATATTTACAGAGCTACCTGGGTCAATCAAAACTCGTTTTACGTTAGTATCATGTATAAGTAAAGATATTACTAGTGCATCGTTGTGAGGAATCATTAATCCATCGGCATCTGCATCATCAAAGGTTATGTTGCCGTCTTCCAGAGCTTGGCGAGTTCTCTTCCAGTGAGTTATTGTGAATTTTTTTGTTTTTCTCGCTGCTGTATAGGTTATGCCGTTGACTTCTTCTCCGCCGTTTATAACATTTACTGTTCTCTTTGGAAACAAAGGTTTTGGGGGCTCTTGCCTGTTTTTTATGTAAGCTTGTTTGCCTTTCTTGCTGAACAATTCTGTTAGATAGCTCTGCTTTAATAAATGTTCCACCTCACCTTATAATAATCTGCAGTCTGATGTTCTATAGCCGTGATCATTATGGAACTCGCACCAAAAGTCTGAGTTTCTTCTATTTGGATTTGATCTCATCTCTTTAGGCCATCGTACCTTATCTCCCATGCTTCTTAAAACAGCGACCAACTCGGAGGTACTCACGTTAAAATTGTAGTCCCCAATCCTTGCGTTTGCATTAACATCTCTGTTACATTCATCTTAATTTTTTCTGAATCTTGATGACGAACCTGAATCTCTATTTGCGAACCTGTGATCAGCCCGCACAGTTTTGAATTTGGAACGAGCTTCTCGCCCCGAAGGTCCCATATAAGGCTCGTACCTACTTTTACCGAACCTCTTCTCAGGTTCTGACCGCCTCGAACCTGTTTTCTCTTCAACCATTGACTGAGCTACGGTATCTTCTTCGATCCGTAGCTTGGTACTGTACCTATTATAGACATCATTCCATATTGTGGCAGGGAATTCTCGTAGGCTCTCTTTAAGCCTCCTTGTAGCTTCTGAACTTTTCTCATTTAAATTGCTTGCAAATGCCATGGCCGCCCAATTATCAGGTACTCTTGGAAGCAATATTCTTTCATGCTGGAATCTGTCTACGAATTCTAGAAGCAATTCTGTATCTCTTTGTTTTACTTTGAATATATCCTCTATTCTCTTTTTAACTTTTTGTGCACTCGAGTATGCTTTTATAAATAGATCTGCAAGCTCAGCAAAAGAATTAATAGAATTTTCAGGTAAAAGGGAATACCATGTTAACGCTCCTTTAGTAAGTGTTTCCCCAAACTTTTTGACCAGCACAGATTCAATCTCCTACTTAGTTAAATCATTGCCTTTTACTCCCGTGGTGAATGCAGTATCGTGGTCACGTGGATCGGTCGTTTCATCGTATTTCGGGATGTCAGGTATTTTAAACTTTTTGAGAATTGGTAATGGAGCTGCGCTTGGCTTCCATGGTTGTTGTGAATATTTGTCGAAATCAACTCCTTTGATCACAGGTGATATGCCGGGTATTTGTTCAACACAGTCATTTTGTTCTTTCACCTGTTTCTGTAAGGTTAATATTAAAGTTTGTAAATCAGAATTATTAGGCGTGCCTGGTCTCCCATCACGTGACTCGTTGGGAGTTCCTCCGCTTTCAGAATTAGCCAACCCTGACCGTGAAATTTTCACCGTTGCAGTATTGTTTGGTGGAGGTGTGGGTGGTACAGTTGGTAGTCCCCTCACGAAAGCCTGGAGAGCATCATTCACGTACTCAGCAATTAACTACTTTACAACATCCTACTCGACAGTTTGTTCATTTCCATGTTATTCATTGTTATGAGTTGTGGATCTTTCTGGTGATGCTTCTCTTGAATTGCGTGGGGTTCCTTGAGGTGATGGAACTGGGGTTCCTTCCACCTGCTGGTTGTTATCATTGATATTTGGCATGATTCAGTTGAGAGATAGTGATTTGGAAAGTAAGAGAAGATTATCAGATTCCCGGTAACAGAACCAATTTGTTTAACCAAAGAATTAGATTCTCAGTCAAAGCCTATTTTTAGAAGTACTCAGGTTACTGATAATCAAGGAATTCAATATTCTCTCAAAATTAAGAAAGGAAATCGGAATCAGAAATGGCAAAGTAATCAATAGAAAGCGTAAGAAAGTAAATATATTCCAATGTTCATCAGAACGTGTCCTTACAAGTGAAATTCTCTTCCTTTATATAGGAATTTACAAATATAACGTTTCTTTCCTTTTATGACAGAATCATTATGAGCATTAATGTCATTAATGAAACGTTATAATTGGTAACTGTAACTGTTCATGAAAATTCTGTAACAGTTCTGATTCTTCTTCCACATTAATTAGAGGTTCATGAATCTTTCCTCTTCACTGTCTTGATTCATCCTGTCCGTGTCTCTTCACCGAGTAATTTAGGCTCGAACAACCGTACCTTTTTCGTCTCATGAGTAATTTGCTCGTACCTGTTATAAATTGTGACTCTTTTAATGCGATACTCCAGTTGTCATTTTCTTAGTAATCCGCGTATCTTGCTCTGTCATCCTCGTATAATTTCACGGGTAATACTTATTTTTTACCAATACAATTTGTACTTTTCAGGATCTTTAGTGATTGTCTTTTTCCTATAAATAAAAGTAGGGGTCCAATCTTTAAGGCAAGGAATAAAAGTAACCAATATTCATAGTTTAGGCCATCCAAAAATTCTATTTCCAGTTAATTTTCTTCCTTAGCTCACTTCTTCTTTTCATACCACCAAAATGCCTCCCAGAAGAGATAACGAGAACTAGTTTCAAAGGAACTCTAACCGAAGACCAATTCCAGAAAAAAAGATTCATTTTAATGAAGAAGATGGAATTTGGGATCAGTTCATAGCTCAACTCATCCAAGATTACCAGTGGGAAGAATTTTCACACCCACCTGGTGATTTTTGCCTTGAGCTAGTCTTGGAGTTTTACCAAAACATCAACTCAGTCACAAATATTTCCATGGTGAGAGGAAGACCTATTAATTTTTCTGCTAAAACTATTAATGGTCTTCATTTTCTTGAAGAAGTTGATGGCAGAGAAACAATGCTTTTTTCTAGAAAACCCAAATTGGGATTTGGTGGAGTCAGATTTATGTCCAAGAGGAGCTAATTGGGCATATAATTCTGAAAGGCAAAAAAGTAAACTTCTTTGCAAGAATATTGGCTATTGTGCTAGGCCAATGTTGAGCTTTATTGGCAATAGGTTACTCCCAAACTCACATCAATATGATATCTACACACCAAAAGTAGCATTGCTCTATGCTATTTGCATGAAAAAGCCTCTGAATGTGGGTAGATTCATAAACACCCACACGATTAATTGAAGAAATGATCCTAATGTAAGAAGTTTATGGTATCCATCTACCATAACTTTACTTTATAAAATAAATGGTGTCCATCCTAGCCCAATAATGGTTGTCTACAGGTATTCCAATAGCATTAATAAATTATTTTGGAATGAGATGGAGAGAGTGGAAGGACCAAGAGGGCATGAATCACTGCCAAAGGCTATAAGACAACATGAAGGAGGTGCCCGACACCAAATTGAGCAATTAACCGAGCAATTTGCAAGGATGAATTTGAGCTTTGATAATATGGAGCAGAGATTTGGGAATTTGGAAGGAAGAATTGATCGGGGATTTTAGAGTGTGGAGAATATACAGATGCAAGACATCATTTACAACTCATCCATGATATGTACTCTCTCAAATATGCAATGCCAGATGGTTGAAATATGGGGCTTCATAGGAATGCCCAATTATCCGCCCATTTACTGGGTAGATTCAGCTACCATTCCAATCCCGAGATTCTATATCCCTGATGACATTCAGACACCAGTCCAACAACAACCTGATAACCCCCCACCATAACCACTGACACCTATTCCATCGGATCCAATATCAAATCATAGCAGTAATTTTTTCAGTAATGTACCGGATCTAAGCAATATTAATGTAGTTGATTTTGCTGAAATCTATCCATCCTCCACAGGTGCACTAACAATACGAGAGGGAAATCCTCCAAAAAAGAAAGCAAAAACCATTGTGGAAGGGAAAGGAAAAGAAAAGGCTGTGATGGTGGATGAAGATACTAGTTCTGAATCCGATTCTGATGAAAATTGGGTCCCAAGTGATATATTAAAAGGAGAAGGAGAAGGAGAAGGTGCCGAAGGAAAAAATTAAAATAAAAAAATAGGTTTCTCCCTCACGCGACGTCTTCATCCCGGAGGATAAAGCGTTTTAAGTGTGGGGGAATTAGCAGTCTATTTAAGTTATTTCTATTTCTGTTTATGAAGTTCCTTTTGCTATGCAACTTGGTGTTTTTGGAATATATAGGTAGTGTAAGCTGCTTGGTTATCTGGATATTAGAAGAATGTAAATAGGTAGAACCTAGATAAATGCAGAATGTTGGCTCAAAATTGTGCAAGTTTTTGTTGAGTCAACCGTGGAACATTGAAAATAGAAAAATCTGCATTTTAATATACTTATCTTTTGTTTATTTTCATTGTATTTTTACTTTCCTTACATTTTAACATTAAACTAACAAGTGCGTAAAGCACTAACTTTTATTGTCTTGGTTGTTGAAGGTAACTGAATAGAAAAAAGGAAAAAATAGAATGGAGCAAAATAAAGCCAAATACATCAGACAGTTTTGTAGATAAATGTGTTTTAATATATATGATTTTAAATGTGTATGTTAGTATTCCTTTTTATATATTCTAGTAGTACATAACTTTTGTTTTACATATCTCCATGGATTTCTTGTTCGGTTCTTTGCCATGGTCATAATAGTTTGAACCGAACACTTCTTAGATTTGTTTAGTCAGTAAATAAGTTGGCTAAACGCTTGATTTTCTCTATAAAAAGATTGAGACTTAGGAAAGACGAATTTAATTGAGTACCATTCATGAGTTGTATAACTACCTTTCTTAAACTCATACTTGTTTATTGTTTATTAAAATCATAGTGTTTGTTGATCCCAAGTACATTGCGTGGTCAGTTTATATCGTCTAGTTCTCATTCTTATTTTAAAATCTAGAACTTGCCTTGAGTGTGGTTTGAGGCGAAATTATGGAATATTTTTGAGTTGGGAAATGAAAGTAGGCCGTCCTTGTTAAAACCATGGCCAAAATTTACCTTCCTCGATTATTTTTATCCTAAGGTAAACCCGTTGAGCCTAAAAAATTATTTTTATTTTGTTGTTAGCCAAACTTTAACCCTTAGCTTATTTGTTATGACATTTGTTTTTCAATTCATTCCCTTCCTGACACTTAAAAAGTTGAATTAGATGAAAAACATAGGTGGGGAGAATAATTGTGGAAGAAAGAGACGACAAGGGTGATTGTTGAGCTTACTGATTTGTGAAACAAAAGAAATGTGTTGCTCTTGAAATCCAGTTTCAAGAAAATAAAGGGCAATAAAAGGAGAAACATTGAAAAAACAAAACAAGAAAAAATAGAAAGAGGGGAGGTTGATTATTGTAAACAGAAGGTCGTTGTGCTTAAGTGCTAATATAAATATAGTGCCTATAAGGGACATAAGTCACTCTTATACATATATATCCTATCCGTTCTTAAGCCTACATTATAACCTTATAAAGTCCTACATGATCTCGACTCAAAATCTCCTATATTAGTGGATAATCACATTATAGTCAAGCTTATGGCAATTTATAGTAACATGAGGTATTTCTTTGCTGAGGGTGAGAGTTTTTATTTGTTTTCTATACCTTTCTTTGTTCTATAATGATATATAATATGTGCATCTTTCTTCATTAGAGAGACACTTGAGATTAGAAAATATTACGATTTCCATTTGAAATAGGTGAACGAACATGAGTGTGGTTAAAGGCTGTTTGAATTTATGGATTGGTCTTAGTTGAATTTTGTGTACCCACAGTTTTTATGATCTTCCTTAAAAGTATTTTAAATATGATATGTGTCATTGTATATTCGAAGACGAATAAATAATTAAGTATGGGAGAATTTGATGCATAAAAATTATTCATATATTTTTCATAACTAATAATATATTTCTTTCATAAAATAAATAAATATTATGCTCAAAACTCATATTTCTAACAAGTATTGCAGGAAGAAGAATTATCATAGACGAAGACAAAATATGGAACTCTAGAGAAACAAATAATGGAATGAAGAAAAGGGGAGAAAATGCTCGATGCAACTGTGGAACAAGGCAAAGAATCAAAAAAGAAAAAGAAGAAATGAAGCCAAGGTTCATCTAGGCCTTAACTCAGGATTCATCTAGGCCTTAACTCAAGATCCATCTAGACTTACCATACTATAAATACGCTAGCAAGGCTTAAGAGAAAAGATCAAGTATTAAGGAGTAGACATTGTTATCTTGGTCTCTCACCCTATTTCACTTAAGTTCTCTTATAATCTATAATTTTACAAGTAAAAATATTACTCTTTCAAGAGTTCTTCTTTCTCGTCTTTGTAAAAATTAAATACTTCTTTATGGAGTAATTTCTTTTTATTGGGATAGTTGATGAAACTTGATAGATTATTATAATTCAATTTCAGTTTCATACGAGCATGTCATGAAAATTTCTATTTCAAATCTTTTATGTACTAGAATGATAGATTGTAGTTATTATCATCACATTCATCTATTTTATCACTTAATTATTATTGTATAATTTTTGTAATTCTCACAAAGTAAAATTGAAATAGTAGTCATTTAATAAAATAGAGTGATAGTAATTTGTAACAATATGTTATTTCAAATCTTCAATCTTGTTTCTTTCAAATCTAATCCTCAAGGAGGAATTGACTCAAACAAGGCGACTGATTCAAATGTCTTTATCTTATTTCCTTCAATTCTAATTCTCAAGAAGGAATTGACTCAATTAAGATTAATGACTCAGCGAAAATAATCTCAAGAGATCTTCACTAATTTAGTACAATTCATGCAAGAACATTATTTCAGTTTTAACTATCACTAGATATCAATTAATTAATATCTATAACCTCACGGAGTGATATTAATTGATTGTTTTAGAGTGAGTAAATATAATTTTATTCTCAATAAGTAATTATTCTTCTGCGAAATATATGTGAAACTGAAATAGTTTTATAATAACATTATCAAGTGAATTTAATGATTCCCAACTCTGTTTAAATATAGATATTTCGAAAATTGTTTGATATTGTTTAAGTAAATTTATAATTCTAAAATTCTACTCTCCTTTCATAAATTTGATTATATCGGATAGTAGCTAAAATACCATAAATCTGTAGCGTAGATCTTCCAATCTCTGTGGGACGATATTATAAACTATACTATAATTTGATAGAGTACGAGCCTTATTTTGTTTATATGCCAGAAGATCGTCATATTTCTCGATGTGCGTGCACACTCCGTATCTTATTCCGAAAAGTTTTTATATGAAAAATTGAAGAAAATATGAACTTTTACCTTAAGAATGATTTGAGTTGATTACTATTAATATTTTATATAAACGGACCCATATCAGTATTTTGACAGCTCTGATAGGTCTGTATCGTGATTTGGGACTTGAGAGTATGCCCGAAATCGAATTAGAAAGTTCCTAACTTGATTTAACGTGATTTGTTGAAAACTAGTAATTTGAAGGCTTAAAGAATTCTTAAGTTTATCCGTAGGTTGAATTTGTTGCTACCGGATTCAAATTTCAGTTCCGAAATTTGGAATACGTTCATTTCACTATTTATGACTTGTCTGTAAATTTTGGTGCAAAACGGAGTTGATTTGACGTGATTCGGACGTCCGGTTATTAATTTGCAAGTTCTTGAGTTTCTTTGAATATTTCATACATTTTGATGTCTGATTTATAGTTTAGGTGTTATTTTGGTATTTTGATCGCGTGAGCGAGTTCGTATGATATGTTTAGACATGTGTTGATGTTTGGTGTGGAACCTGACCTATCGCGCACAATGACACCTCAATACAAGGTATTAATCAGTCGATTGCAATTATTGTAACCCAACAAAGAGTCGGGATCGAATCCACATGGAGTTAGATGGGAGCTAGGAGTATATATTCTAGTGCGTGAGTTTGAACTATATTAATTTGCAATTCCACAAATTGGTGTTGTTTCTATTTCTATTTTAAAACTAGATATTGTAAAGTAAAGGAATAAGACTAGGATAATTATTTTTGTTATTTTCTAAGTTTGTAAAAAGCCTATGGATATGACCATCACCTAGGTGTTCGCCTAATGAGATATAAACCTTAATGCTTTTTTTGTTGATCGGGTGTATTATAGCTATCAACTCTCAATTACTCACTCAATACCTCTCGGTTAGAGAGTAGTTTTGCCCAATTTGGCTTTCTCAAGTCCAAATGGGTATCACACAAAACGGTTGATAATATCTCATGTCGAGTTATTACTATTTCTAGGTTGAACCCTTTAATTGGGTTGATCAATCTCTCGATTGACCCAATTTCTTGTTAGCCAAGTTTTCCTACACTAAGTCTTTCTTTCTCAAATAGAGACTAAGTCAAATAGGCATGAACTAATATTTGCAACCATTAATTCCACAAATTAAAGCATGAACAAGGCTAAATAATAAACACCCAATCATAAACAAGCATTAAATTAAATACCCATAAGGTTTACACATTAGGGTTGGGTCACAACCCTAGTAAACATCTAGTTATTCATGCTTGAAATTGAAGAAATAAAAGAAGAAATACTAATTAAACTCATATTGTAAAGTAAAAATGATAAAATCTATAGTAAAATACTCCAAAATATAGAAAACTTCCAAAAGACGCAAAGCAAAATGGCTACAGGACTTGCTAATGTCAAAAATTGACCTAATTTTATTAAACTCGTCCATTTATACAAGGTTGGATATTTCGGACAAAAATGCCTCGGGGGGTTCTACGGCCGCGCAATTCCATGTGCGGTATGCAGAATTCTTTATCTTGCAGGAGATGTGATTCTACGGCCGCACAATTCTCAACTGCGGCGGCGAGGCAATGTTTCTGCGGTCCGCAGATTTATCACTGCGGACGCAATCTGGTATTCTGCGGTCCGCATCTTTACTTCTGCGGCCGCAAGGCACTCCTTCTGCGAAATTCTTGTGCGGTCCGCAATTCTGAGGGACTTGAATTTTGGAAATTTGCACACCCTTTGAAGTTGATCTCCAACTCTTCATTTGCGGCCGCACAGTTTCTGTGCGGTCCGCAGTTTGCTAGAAAGCCTGCTGGGATTTTCTTCATTGTTTGCGACCGCAGATGGAATTCTGCGGTCTGCACTTTGTGAGCTTCTATACCTTTTATTGCCTTGTGTTTATATTACTCCTTTTTGAGTCGGATTTCATCTCGAGAGTCCAACTTTCAACATTCCTGTAATTTTGCACATTTTATCAGTTTCGGGAACACAATTCAATGCTTTTAGACTAAAACAAAAGCTAAAAGGTACTAATAAGTAGGCAAAATTTCCATTTATCAACTCCCCCAAACTTAAGTTTTTGCTCGTCCTCAAGAAAATAAAATAGTTCCCACCTCCAAAGGTTAGCTGTTCACACATCAGTTGGGACCAACAATTACCCACACTATTTATGCATTTTCAACAAGGCGACAAGTTAAACGTTTATGCACATATAGTTATAATGTGACACTTTAGCATCAAGAGTTGACTTTATTCATCAAGGAAGCTCGTTGTCTCTTGCAGGTCATTATGGATCCTAAACTCCTCCTCCTCTACTCTCTGTTTGCCTAGCTCACTTAACAATTTTAGCACTCAATCTAAAGATTGGCGAAAGATTCACTCATCTCTCTCAAGAGAATGTCGCAAGTACGGCTTCAAGTACCATAGGCTTGCCCCTCATGTAGATCGCCACTAATGTAATCTCACTCGGTTTGAAATCACGTAGGGCTTTTTCGGGATGTAATAAAGGCTTTTGGACTAAGGTTGGATACACTATGGTTGAGTGAATTCACTTTTCCTTAAGCACTCCATTGTTTTATGCCCAACTCATGCTTTGCCAATTCTTTGAGGCACTTTCTTTTTCTTGGGGAACTAGAGAGACTTAACATCACTCTTTATAGATCATGACATTTATTTTCTTCCGCTATGATTTCTCCATGCTTTGTATCATTACTTTTATTTGAATCCCTTAACCTCCTCCACATATTCACTTTCTTTTGCATTTTTTTTCTTGCCTTTCCTTCTCATCATTTCTTTTCTCTTTTTGTTCCTTGATACCTCTTTCAAGTTCCTCGTCTCTTCCCCAAACTTACGTTTTTAGCCAATTGTCTCACATGAGTGTTAAGGAAAGCTCGGATGCTAAGAGAGGGTCACGACAAAACGGGTAAAGCTTTGTAACATGGTTATCAAATTAGAAAGGCTCGAGGCTCAAATGGGTTGACTAGGAATAACAACATTGGTAGGTAATAGAAAAATTTAAGCGGGTCAAGGAAAGCCTACAATCACTTCTCAAGCTAAGCAAAACTTAAGATTTCGCCTTAAAACACATTTAGGGCAAGTACTAGACCATTCGCACGAGCACTTGGACTAGAAACAAAACATTTCACTCCTCACGCTGCGAATTGTTAAAGAGGTAGAGTCGAGAGCCCACAATGACCACATTCAAGATTGAAAATTACTGTGGTTCGATTAAACCACTCGATGATTGCCTAAGTCAACACAAGAGTCACAAAGTCACTGACTAGAGCTATTTATTTCCAAAACAAATTTGTTTCTAACCATAAACAAGTAGTTAAGTGTGTTGGTACCAAGTGAAGCATGTTTGACTCTTCGAGCATGACTTAATTAGGTCTGTTTTTAATTCATTGGTACTACTATTATTGCCTAAATACCAAAAAACGGACTCAGTCCCTTAAGAAGGTTGTCATGCCATCCATCATTGGGAAGAGTCACCCGGTTCACACAAAAACTACATTTGGAAAGAATCATGGCATTAAGAAAACCAAAGGCTTATTATCCACTAAAACATAAAAAGAAGCTACTAAATCGAAAAGAATCTACTAATTCAAAAGGAAGTTACTAAATAGAAAAGAAGCTATTAAATTAAACACTAACTGGTAAGAGAAACAAACATAAAGAAGCTACAAGCAAAAACTATCGAAAGCAATACAAATATACATAATGAGAGAAGATATATACATAATGAGAGAAGAAAAGCGAGAATATATACAGAATAAGGAAAAAGAAGAAAATATTTTTAGTTATTACAAACCAATTGTCTCAGAATCATCAAATCAGATCAAATAAACTCCACCCCCCGAATAAAAATAAGCATTGTCCCCAATGCTTAACAAAATAAGAGTAAAGGAAGGGTAAGAGTGAAGAAAACTCCCTATGGCTCCTTGGCCATCTCTATGTCCACAACAACGTCACCGGCCTAAGTCTTATCCAACTAGATCTCACCATCCTCAACTCTGGGAGTGACTGGGTTGGTGAACATCTGACGTACTGCAGTAAGGTCTGGCTTCTTAGACTGGCCAGCTGGTGCTGAAGGTGCTGCAGGATCTGGGCCTGGAGGGTGTGGGTCAATCAACATGTCAAAGGGAATGTCTCTACCTTTTGCAAGCTTGGTAACCTGTCTCCGGATCTTATCCACTGACTTCTTGGAGGCCTGGGACTTTCTCAGGTTTTTCACTTCCTTGCCCAGCTCTTCTATCACTGACCCATACTGCACCAATATAGCCATAATCGTGTTCTGGTTCTCCACGAGCTTGTACAATGTTTCTTCCACTGCCGGGGGCATCTGAGGTGCCAGAATGGAGGACTGTGCTGCAACAGTACTGGATATGTCAGACATCTTTACAGTAGCTGTCTGCATCCAGTTGTTGAGGCACGCCAATGTCTGGGAGACTCGCAGCGCATATAGTGGAGTAGAAGGCATCGACACCGGCTTCAAAGTCGAGGTGGAACCTGTAATAGGGGCTGCTGAAGGCATATCTACGACACTAGCTAAAGGCTCGGCTGAAGTGGATGGAATGTCAATTGCCTCTGTAGCTACCACCAATGGCTTATCAGACTGGCCTGTGGTGGTAGATGACTGACCCTTTCTCTTAGGGTTGTGTGCATCAATGGGTCTAGTCGGCTGCATACAAAGGTCTGCCACCCATTTGCTACAAAACTCAGAGTGTTTCTATGAATAGACACCCCTGATGTGATCCATGGTGGTGGTGGTCCAGGAGCTGCTAGAATTTCAGCTAGCCATGCGCGAACTGCATCCCCAAGTGCAAAGTTTTCTAAGTACTATGTGGGCTCGGCATCCTCAAACCCCGAATAGGTGTTCAATATGTGCTGGTCAAAACGCACCTTAAGGTTCCTCACTTTAGTCACCTTTGTCCCTTTCTTTATATGTGCCACATTGGCGTAGAACTCCCGGACAAGGTATTCCTTTGCATCCACCACGCTCTAGGTGAACCATATCCACCCCTTGCGCTCTCGAAACTACCTCAGAACTGCAGGGTTGTAATTTTCTAGATCTCTCAACTGGAACTGTCGCTCAAGAGTGAGTGACCTCACTAGACACCACTCACAAAAGCTAGAAAAGGCAGCAAAACTGACGAACCAGTCCTCCCACACCTCTTTCTTCTTTGACCACTCAAGGCCGACAACTGTAGCATCTCTCCCTCGGCCATTATCTGGGATTTCCTGAACTGATGTCTATAGTGCCTGGGGGATAGGTGAAGTGGAAGGCTCAAAAGCCTAACTAGCAATCTGCGAACCTTCGGAGGTGCTATGTGATAAAGACGTCTCATCCCTGAGCTGATATCTCCCTGGTGGCCTTGATTGCACGGCCGACTGCTCATGAACTGAGGCTGAGTTGCCCTCGGAGACGTCCCTAGACGAGACATAAGAACTGGTTTCCGAGGGGTCTGTACCTCTCCCTCTGCCGACTGCTAACTTCTTTCTGCTTTCAGGATGTTAGGCATTGGGTAAGGGTCACTTCCCCTGTTCCTGAGAAGGGTCACCCCTTACTTTTGAAGTATCGCCTCGTCCTCTAGATCGAACCATGTTCTGTACAACAAAGGAGAATGTTAGTTGCAATTCAATTTCAGACACAGAATGAATGCAAGGACAAACTAAAAATTACAGTAAAAAGCACAGTAGAGACATGCTTGCGGGGGAAGGGAATTGCGGTCCACAAAATGGGCATTGCGGCCGCAGAAATGGATTGCGGTCTGCACATTTCTCATTGCGACCACAATTCAGACATCACTAATATGCCAACTCTCTGATGACAGAGAGTTGGTTGTTTTGCGGACGCAACCTGTTTTCTGAGGTTTTCACAAATAGTCTTGCGGCCGCACTTGAGAGTCACCAAAATGACAACTCTCTGATTGCCGAGATTAGGTTGTTCTATGGCCGCAATGGGATTTCTGCGGTCCGCACATTTTTCATTGCGGCCACAGAGCCATGCCTTAATGTAGTGCCCTAGACCTTAACTTCTGTGGACCGGACAATTTCTAGTGCGACTGCAGATTCCAACAATTACGAACAGACGGTCAAATTTAATTTAGCTAGGGATTGAAATATTTGCATAATTTTATCATGGAAAAAACATCTAAGCATGAAAATCTATTTACCCAGTCCCCTTAGAGCATTGTACAGTCTACCCACTACATATTTGACCCACATGGTTGTTCAAATAGATTCAACAAGGCAAATGGTCCAAACTTTCACTAATAATCTAAAAATTAAAAAAAATCAATTAAGATGATGAAACATACCAGATAGGAATGAATTCAAGAGATGAGTGATCAATAATTGTTAGGCTTGTGAATAACTAATTTAACAAGAAATTTCAAATGGTGCACTTTGTGAGCTTAGAGAGGAAAAAAGGGAACAATGCCCTAGCTCCTCTATTTATACTGAACGGTTTTTGGCAAGGGAAGGGGACTTGAGTGTGGCCGCAAAATTTCAATTGCGGTCCGCACTCTGTTACCTGAGGGCCCAGTTGCCCTGGCATTTTGCGGTCCATAGAATTAGGTGTGTGGCCGTAATTTTTGTTGCGGACCGCAGAATTTGGGTTGCGGCCGCAGATTGTCCATTTCTATGATGGACCAACTTCAGAGAGTTGACATTTTCCACCTTCAACTTGTGCGGCCCGCAATGCAATTATGCGACCGTAGAGTACCTTTTGCTGTAGCAACCAAAATTGTGCGGTCCACATAATACAACTGCGGTTCGCAATTCGTTCCACACTTAACCAGATTTCTAAGCACTCTTCCTGTAAAACAAACTCATTCCTGCAACACACTTCAAATACAGCTAACACAAAAATAACACCTATCTAGAAAAGAAGAAAAGAAAAGAAAAAGAAACATAGGTTGTCTCCCAAGAAGTGCTTGATTTAACGTCGTGGCACGATGCAGATTGCCATCATTTGAAATGAATCACTGCCACAATGTTGCCATCACCAACCTTTCCCAAATAATGCTTCACCCATTGACCATTGACTTGGAATACCTCATTGTTTTTATTCTTCAAGTCCAACGCACTAAAAAGTGTCACGCCCACAATTTCAAAGGGACCACTTCATTTAGATTTCAGCTTTCCGGGAAACATCCTCAACCGTGAGTTGAACAACAAAACAAGATCTCCCACCCTGAACTCTTTGTTCTAAATGTATTTGTCATGAAGGTATATCATCCTCTCTTTGTACAAGGACGAACTTCATAGGCATGGTACCAGAACTCATCCAATTCTTTCAAATGTGCAACCCTCAAGTTAGGGGCTATTTTCCAGTCAAGATTCAACTTCTTTAGAGCCCACATGGTTTTGTGCTCAAGTTTCACCGAAAGATGACAAGCTTTTTTGAACACCAACCGGTATGAAGATATTCTGATAGGAGTTTTGAAAGCAGTCCGATAAGCCCATAAGGCATCATCAAGCTTCTTTGACCAATCCGTCCGGTTAGCATTCACTGTTTTGGACAAGATAATCTTTATCTCCCAGTTGGAGACTTCTGCTTGACCGCTAGCTTGTGGATGATAGGGAGTCATAACTTTATGAGTAACACTATACTTTCTAAGTAAAGTGTCAAAATCCTTGTTGCAAAAATGCGACCCCCATCGCTTATGATAGCCCGCGCAGTACCAAACCTTTTGAAAATATTCTTTTTCAAGAATGCCACCACACTTCTCGCTTCATTGGTGGGTAGAACAATGGCCTCAACCCATTTAGACACATAATCAACTACGACCTAGATGTAGGTGTTTCCACAAGAACTCACAAAAGGACCTATTAAGTCAATACCCCACACATCAAAAATATCAATTTCCAAAATGGTAGTGAGAGGCACTTCATTCTTCTTCGAGATACCACCGGCCCGTTAGCATTCATCACATCTTTTTACCACATCACTGGCATCTTTGTAAACTGTGGGCCAATAGAAATCACAACTTAGCACGTTGGCTGATGTTCTTGCCTCACCATGGTGACCACCATATGGCGAAGAATGACAAGCCACAAGAATATCACTTTGCTCTTCTTCCGGTACACATCTTATAATTACCCCATCCGTGCAGATCCAGAAGAGGTATGGATCATCCCAATAATAATCTTGACAATCCCGTTTGAGCTTCTTCCTTTGATTTGAAGAGAACTCATCCGGGATGATTCCACACACAAGGAAGTTTTCTAGATCTGCTAACCATGGAACCTCCTTCAGTAAATAGCCAAGAGTTTCTCATTGGGGAAGGAGTCATTGATCTCAAGGCCATCATGTGGACTCCTCTCCTCCTCCAAACGAGACAAGTGGTCCGCCACTTGATGGTCACTCCCTTTTTGATCTTGGACGTCAATATCAAACTCCTGCAACAATAGCACCCATCTCATCAACCGAGATTTTGAATATTTCTTGATCATAAGATAGCGAAGTGTTTCATGATCCGTATGAAAAATAACCTTTGCACCCATCAAGTGCGGGCAAAACTTCTTAATTGTAAACACAATGGCAAGGAGAACTCTCTCTGTAATAATATAGTTGACTTGGGCACTATTCATGGTCTTACTAGCATAGTAGACTGGATGAAAAATCTTGTTGATGTGTTGTCCTAAAACAACGCCAATTGCTACAATGCTAGCATCACACATGAGCTCAAAAGGGATACTCCAATTAGGAGCGGTGATAATGGGAGTAGTTGTCAACTTGAACTTTAGCAATTCAAAGGCTCTCATACAATCATCATTGAAGTGAAACTTTGCATCTTTCTCTAATAGCTTGCCTAACAGGTTCACCACTTTAGAGAAATCCTTTATGAAGCGCCGGTAAAACCCTACGTGACCTAAGAAACTCTGCACGCCTTTCACCGAAGTCAGAGGTGGAAGTTTAGAAATCACCTCAATCTTTGCCTTGTCGACTTCTATGACATTCTTTGATATCTTGTGGCCAAGGAAAATGCCTTCCACGACAATGAGATGGCATTTCTCCCAATTTAGCACCAAGGTCGTTTCTTCACACCTTGCCAATAATCTATCCAAATTTGCCAAACAATCATCAAAGGAATCCCCGACCACCGAGAACCATTAAAACTTCAAGGTAGTCCTCTACCATATCCGTGAATATCACTATCATATACCTTTGAAAAGTCACCGGTGCATTACTTAGACCAAATGACATCCACTTGAAGTCGAAAGTACCATAGGGACATGTAAAAGTTGTTTACTATTGATCCTCCGGAGCAATAAGGATTTGGTTGTAGCCCGAATATCCATCTAGAAAGCAATAGAAAGCACGACCAGCCAACCTATCAAGCATTTGGTCAAAGAAGGGAAGTGAAAATTGATCCTTCCTTATGACTTTGTTTAGCTTGCGATAGTCCATACACACTCTCCACCCAGTTACCGTTCTTGCGGGAATCAACTCAGTTTAGTCATTGGTGACCACCATCATGCCCCCTTCTTTGGGACATATTGAATCAGAGAAGTCCACGAACTATCGAAAATGGGGTAGACAACCCCGACATCCAATCACTTGATAATCTCCTTTTTGACCACATCTTGCATAGCCTCATTAAGTCTCCTTTGATGTTCAATAGATGGTTTGGCATATTCCTCCAAGTTAATATTGTGCATGCAAAATGCGGGGATTATTCCCCGAATATCCGCTAAAGTCCACCCAATAGCCTTCTTCCTCTTGTGGAGCACAGCCAATGTAGAGTTAACCTACACGTTAGTTAAACAAGAGGAAAGAATAATCAGTAAGGTAGAACAAGGGCCAAGAAATTCATATCGTAGATGTGGAGGCAATGGATTCAACTCCAAGGTAGGAGGCTCTTAAATGGAAGGCTTTGTAGGATGAGTTTTCCTAGTTGTACGACCCCATCCCTTGCAAAGAGTTCACATATTCCATGAAGAAATCCACCCCGTCATCATCAAAGTTGAGCAAGACGGCCTCCAACATATCACCCATATTAATCATGGCACTTGTGTCCTCAACAATCACATCGGTCACCAAGTCCATGAAAGAACACACTTCATTGCTATTTGGTTGTCGCATAGATTTTCACACGTGGAATACCACATTTTTATCACCCACCCGGAAAGTGAGTTCTCCGTCTTCCACATCAACAAGAGCCTTCCCCGTAGCAAGGAAATGTCTTCCAAGAATAATCGGTACCTCATAGTCCACTTCACAATCAAGAATGACAAAATTCAACGGAAGAATGTACTTATCAACATGGACCAATACATCTTCAATCACTCCCAATAGTCTCTTCATGGTACGATCGACCATTTGTAATCTCATAGATGTCGGTCTTGGTTGCCCAATTCCCAAGGTCTTGAAAACCGAATTGGGAATCAAATTGATACTTGCCCCAAGATCACAAAGAGCTTTAGCAAACTCGGCACTTCTAATGGTACAAGGGATTGTGAAAGCACCGAGATCTTCCAATTTAGGATCCATTGAATGCATAATTGCACTCACTTGATGAGTGACTTTGATAGCTTCAAAATTCATCGATCGCTTATTTGTCACCAAATCTTTCACAAACTTTGCATAACCAGGCATTTTCTCCAAAGCTTCAACTAATGGCACATTGATAGAGAGACTCTTCATCATGTCAATGAGATTTTTGAATTGATTCTCGCCATTTTTCTTGGCAAGCCATTAAGGATATGGAGGAGGAGAAGTAGACAATGGTACCTTAGCCTTTTACACTACTGGTTCCGGTATGTCAATAACGTGATCCCTAGACGGGTTCACGTCCTCTTGAGTCTCTTCCACATTGTCTGCAATATAAATCCAAACTTCATCATTTGATTGCATCGCATTGCTTGGGGTCTCTTTTTCTTGTACCACTTGCTCATCATCCACAAGTTGCCTTTGACTTGAGGTGGGTGAATTCCCGCCTTTTCCGCTTCTTGTAGCAATAGCCATGGTATGCCCCATGTTGTTCCCACCCTTTGGGTTCACCACCGTGTCACTTGGTAGTGCCCCCTTAGGATGAGAATTTAGAGCTTAAGATATTTGCCCCATTTGCACTTATAAGTTGCAGATCGATGTGTTGTGTGAGGCAAATTGTGCATCAGAATCGACATTCTTCTACATAATTTGCTTAAAGATGTTCTCAATATGTCCCATTTCATTGTTGGAAGAACTAGGACCATCAGAAGGATAAGGAAGCAGGTTGATCGATTGTTGATACATCGGGGGCCTTTGAAAACCCGACCCCCTATTGCCTTGATTGTTGCCTCCCCAATTGCCTTGGTTATTGTTGTTATGCCAATTCCCTTGATTATTGCCACCACTCCAATTTCCTTGATTGTTATTGTTATTCCAATTGCTTTGATTGTTTCCACCACTCCAATTACCTTTGTTGTGAGAATTCCAATTTTCTTGATTGTTTTGAGGTCGCAATTGTTGTTGGCTTAGGCCTTGGAAGTTGTTTCTTTTCCCTTGAAAGTTGTTCAGATATTGGACCTCTTTTTCTTGGTCATTATAAGAGTCATCTTGATCAAAACCACTATCTTCTTTCACAAAATTGTCCACTCTTTGTTGTACTTGTGGACCCTTTGTACTCCGTTTATTCATCATCATGTTTACCCCTTCCATTGCAATGACATGCCTCGGGTTTTGCACTTATTGAAGCTGAGCCTTTGCCAATTGGTTCATGGTGGTAGTAAATTTAGCTATGGTTTGCCCATTGTCATGCAATTCTTTGTGAAGGTGAATCACATTGGGATTACCTTGTGGAATGTTAGCCCGGGATTGCCACGCCGATGAAGTATCCACCATTTCATCCAAAATATCACATGCCTCGGCATAAGGTGTAATCATGAATTTCCCACCGGCAAGTTGATTCACTACACATTGGTTGGTTGTGTTGATCCCCCGATAGAAAGTTTATTGATTCATGTTCTCCATCATATCATTGTTGGGACACTCTTTAACCATTGTTCTATATCGTTCCCATACCTCGTGTAGTGGTTCATTGGGCTCTTGCTTGAATGCTATAATTTCATCCCGAAGTATAGCCATGTACCCGGGAGAGAAATACTTCAAATAAATTTCTCCGCCAATTCATCCCAAGTTGGAATGGAATGGTTTGACAAACTTTCCAACCAATCTAAAGCTTCCCCTGTAGAGAGAAGGGAAAAAGCCTTAGCCTCAAAGCATCCCCGGAGACATCTGTTTGTTTACTTTCCCAGCACGTATCCACAAACCCTTCAAATGTTTGTATGCATTTTGACCCGGAACACCGGTGAAGAACCCTCGTTGCTCAAGCTAGGTGAGCATCACGTTGGTTATTTGAAAGTTGCCCACCCTAATATGGGGAGGGACTATTGCACTTGCATATCCTTCATTCGGCAACACCTGGTGTGGAGCCCTCTTGGTGGAGGTAGGGGTGGAGAGGGCACATTGTCAAGAGGCACTCAACCTCGTCTATTGGCTTGAGGTTCAAGAGGAACCTCATCAATTTGATCATCCTCAACGTCCACATCCCCTAAAGCAATGTTTCCGAGCTCATTGTTTGCCATGGTTGCACCTACAATTTCCCAACATGTTAGTAACACGGAAGAAAAAGAAGATATTCCAAAAACACACTCAAATATTTAGCTAACACCGTTTTTAACTCCCTAGCAATGACACCAAATATTAACCTATAGCTCACAATGCACACCTCAATACAAGGTATGAATCGGTCGATTGCAATTATAGTAACCCAACAAAGAGTCGGGATCGAATTTACTGGGAGTTAGATGGGAGCTAGGAGTATATATTCTAGTGTGTGAATTTGAACTCTCTTAATTTGCACTTTCACAAATTGGTGTTGTTTCTATTTCTATTTTAAAACTAGAGATTGTAAAGTAAAGGAATAAGACTAGGATAATTATTTTTGTTGTTTTTCAAGTTTATAAAAAGCCCAAGGCTATGACCATCACCTAGGTGTTCGCCTAATGAGATATAAACCTTAATGCTTGTTTTGTTGATCGGGTGTATTATAGCTATTAACTCTCAATTACCCACTCAATACCTCTCGGTCAGAGAGCGATTTTGCCCAATTTGGCTTTCAGAGAGTGTTTTTGCCCAATTTGGCTTTCTCAAGTCCAAATGGGTATCACACAAAATGGTTGATAATAGATCAAGTTGGGTTATTACTATTTTTAGGTTGAACCCTTTAATTGGGTTGATCAATCTCTCAATTGACTCAATTTTTTGTTAGCCAAGTTTTCCTAAACTAAGTCTTTCTTTCTCAAGTATAGATTAAGTTAAATAGGCATGGGCTAATGTTTGCAACCATTAATTCCACAAACTAAAACATGAACAAGGCTAAATAATAAACACCCAATCAT
The DNA here is from genome assembly GCA_000715115.1 of Nicotiana otophora. Classification (NCBI taxonomy): domain Eukaryota; kingdom Viridiplantae; phylum Streptophyta; class Magnoliopsida; order Solanales; family Solanaceae; genus Nicotiana; species Nicotiana otophora. The sequence continues at coordinate 7,570 of AWOL01S0007360.1, read as the reverse complement.
AAACAATCACTACATTAAATACCCATAAAGTTTACACACTAGGGTTGTGTCACAACTCTAGTAAGAATCTAGCTTCTCATACTTGAAATTCAAGAATAGAAGAAAAAATACTATTTAAACTCATATTGTAAAGTTAAAATGATAAAATCTACAGTAAAATACTTCAAAATATAGAAAACTTTCAAAAGAGGCAAATAACAACGACCATAGGACTTGCTAGTCAAAAGTTGACCTAATTTTGTGAAACTTGTCTATTTATACAAGGTTTGAAATTTCGGACAAAAATGCCCTCGGGAGGTTCTGCGGCCGCATAATTCCATGTGCGGTCCGCATAATTCTTCATCTTGCAGGAGCTGGGATTCTACGGCCGCACAATTCATAACTGCGGCCGCAAGGCAATATTTCTGCTGTCCGCAGATTTATCACTGTAGATGCAATCTAGTCTTCTGCGGTCCGCAGATTTATTACTACGGACGCAATCTGGTTTTCTGCGGTCCGCATCTTTACTTCTGCGGCCGCACAATTCTTGTGCGGTCCGCAATTCTGAGGGACTTGGATTTTGACAATTTGCACACCTTCTAAAGTTGATCTCCACCTCTTTATTTGCGGCCGCACAATTCTTGTGCGGTCTGCAGTTTTCTAGAAAGCCTGCTGGGATTTTCTTTATTGTTTGCGGCCACAGATGGAATTCTGCGGTCCGCACTTTGTGTGCTTCTCTGCCTTTTATTGCCTTGTGTTTACATTACTCCTTTTTGAGTCGTATTTCATCTCAGGAGTCCAACATTCCTGCAATGTTGCACATTTCATTAGTTTCGGGAACACAATTTAACGCTTTTAGACTAAAACAAAATCTAAAAGGTCCTAATAAGTAGCCAAAATCCCCACTTATCAACTCCCCCAAACTTAAGTCTTTGCTTGTCCTCAAGAAAACAAAATAGTTCCCACCTCTACAAGTTAAGGGTCATATCAGCCAGTCAAAGGTGAGCTATTCTCACATCAGCTGGGACCAACAATTACCCATACTATTTATGTATTATCATCAGGGCGACAAGTTAAGCATTTATGCGCATATAGTTCTAATGTGATACTTGAGCATCAAGAGTTGACTTTATTCATCAAGGAAGCTCACTCTCTCATATAGGTCATTGTGGATCCCAAACTCCTCCTCATCTACTCTCCTTTTGCCTCACTTACTTAAGAATTTTAGCACTCAATCCAAAGATTGTTGAAAGGTTCACTCATCTCTCTCAAGAGAATGTCGCAAGTACGGCTTCAAGTACCATATGCTTGCCCCTCATGTAGATTGCCACTAATTTAAGCTCACTCTGCTTGAAATCAAGTAGGGCTTTTTCGGGATGTAATGAAGGCTTTGGACTAAGTTTGGATACACTATGGATGAGTGGGTTCACATTTCCTTAAGCACTCCATTTTGTTTTTTGTCCTCGGCTCATGCTTTGCCAATTCTTTGAGGCACTTTCTTTTCCTTGGGGAAATAGAGAGACTTAACATCACCCTTTCTTGATCATGACATTGATTTTCTCCCTCTTTGGTTTCTCCATGTTTTGGATCATTACCTTTCTTTGAAACCCTTCAACTCTTTCACTTATTCACTTCTTTTTATTTTGCATTTTTGTTTTTATTCTTTTCTTTTATTGCCTTTCCTTCTCATCATTTATTTTTATGACTTAATATCTCTTTCAAGTTCCTTGTCGCTCCCTCAAACTCAAGTGTTTAGCTAATTGTTTCACAAAAGTGTTAAGAAAAGCTCGGGTGCCAAGAGAGGGTCACGGCAAAATGGGTAAAGGATTGTAACATGGTTATCAAATGAGCAAGGCTCGAGGCTCAAATGGGTTGACTAGGGATAACAACATTGGTAGGAAATGGAAAATTCAAGTGGGTCAAGGAAAGCCTACAATCACTTCTCAAGCTAAGCAAAACTTAAGATTTCGCCTTGAAACACATTCGAGGCAAGTTCTAGACCTTTCGCACGGGTACTTGGACTATCAACAAAAAATCTCACCCATCACGCAATTGGATTGTTAAAGAGGATAGAGTCGAGGGCCCACAATGACCACATGCAAGATTGAAAACCACTATGGTTCGATTAAACCACTCGATGATTACCTAAGTCAACATAAGAATCACAAAGTCACTAACTAGAGCTATTTCTTTCCAAAACCTTTGTTTCAAACCATAAGCACATAGTTAAGTGTGTTGGTACCAAGTGAAGCATGTTTGACTCTTCGAGCATGACTTAATTAGGTCTTTTTATTTATTACTAATATTATTACCTAAACACCAAAAACTTACTCTGTCCCTTAAGAAGGTTGTCACACCATCCATCGTTGGGAAGAGTCACCCGGTTCAAACAAAAACTACCTTTAGAAAGAACTGTGGCATTGAGAAAACCAAAGGTTTATTGTCTACAAAAACATAAAAAGAAGCTATTAAATCAAGAAGGAGCTTCTCATTCAAAAAGAAGCTTCTAATTCTAAAAGAAGGTAGAAGCTACTCACTTAAACACTAACTAATAAGAAAATAAACATAAAGAAGATACAAAACAAAAACTATTGAAAGCATAACAAATATACATAATGAGGGAGAATGAGAAGATATATACATAATGCGATAAGAAGATAGAATATCTACAGAATGAGTAAAGATATGAAAATATTATCAAGTTAATACAAAACACTTGTCTTAGAATCATCAAATATAATCAAATAAACTTCACCCCCCGAATAAAAATAAGCATTGTCCCCAATGCTTAACAAAATAAGAATAAAGGAAAGGTAAGAGTGAAGAAAACTCCCTATGGCTCCTTTTCCATCTCTGTGTCCATAACAGCGTCACCACCCCCACTCTCCTCCAACTGGATCTTATCATCCTCAACTCTGGGAGTAAATGGGTTGGTGAACATCTGACGCACTGCTTCAGCAGTGTCAGCAATAGAGTCTGGCTCCTCAGACTGGCCAGCTGGTGATGTAGGTGCTGTAGGATCTATGCCTGGATGGTGTGGGTCAATCAGCATATCAAATGGAATATGTCCGGCTGCCGCATGCTTGGTAACCTATCTCCGGAGCTTGTCCACTGACTTCTTGGAGGCTTGGGACTTTCTCATTTTCTTAACTTCTTTTCCCAGCTCTTCGATCACTGACCCATGTTGTACCAATGTAGCCATGCTAGTGTTTTGGTTGTCCAGGAGTTTCTTCAGAGTATCTTCCACTGATGGGGGGCATCTGAGGTGTCGGCATAGAGGACCATTCTGCAACAGTACTGGATAAGTCAGACAACTTTGCAGTGGCTATCTACATCCAGTTGTTAAGGCTCACCAATATATGGGAGACTTACAGCGCAGAAAGTAGAGCAGTAGCATGGACACCAACTTCAAAGCTGAGGCGGAACCTATGGCAATAATTGTTGTGGGAACTAATGATGGTGGTAGAGGCATGGTTTCAGCACTAGATAAAGGCTTGGCTAAAGTGGATGGAATATCAACTGCCTATGCAACTACCACCGGTGGCTCATCAGACTGGCTTGTGGTGGTAGACGGCTGACCCTTTTTCTTAGGGTTGTGTGCATCTATTAGTGAGTACCATGAAAAGGGCTTCTTCGGCCGCACATTTGTGTCAAAGTCCCTCGACTCTACCCTCACATCCTTGAGATACTCTGTAATGGTGTTGGGATACAGGTAGGATGTGTCATCTTGCCGAGCAACCACAGAGATATTGGCCTACATCACGTCACCCACATTGATGGGGTACCCATCCATGATGGAAGCCACTAGAACTGCCAGTGGGATAGGAACATATATCTCATTCTGTCACGGGTCTAGTCGGCTGCATACAAAGGTTTTCCACCCCTTTGCCTCAAATCTCAGCGTACTCTTGTGAATAGAAACCCCTGTTATGATCCATGGTGGTGGTGACCCAGGAGATGCCAAAATCTGAGCTAGCCAAGGACGAACTACATCCCCAAGTGTACATTTCTCTAAGTACTCTGTGGGCTCGACATCATCAAACCCCAAGTAAGTGTTCAATCTGTATTGATCAAATCGCACCTTGAGGTTCCCCACTTTAGTTACCTTTGTCCCTTTCTTGATATGTGCCACATTGGTGTAGAATTCTCGGACAAGGTACTCCTTCGCATCCGCATGCTCTGGATAAACCACATCCACCCTTTGCGTTCCCGAAATTGCCTCAAAACTGCAGGGTTATACTTTTCTAAATCTTTTAACTGAAATGGTTGCTCAAGAGTGAGTGACCTCGCTAGCCACCAATCACGGAAGCTGGAGAAAGCAGTCAAACTGACAAACCGATCCTCCCACACCTCTTTCTTCTTCGACCACTCAAGGCCGGTAACTGTAGCATCTCCCCCTCTCCCATCATCGGGGATGTCCTGAACTGATGTCTCTGGTGCCTGGGGACAGGTGTAGTAGAAAGCATACTGGAACTCTCCGAACCCTCAGAAGTGCTGTGTGATGTGGGTGACTCGTCCCTGAGCTGAATCCTCTCTGGCAGCCTTGACTGGACAGCCGACTGCTCATGTGCAGAGGTTGAGCTGTCCTATGATGCTTCCCTAGATGGGGCATAAGAATTGGTCTCGGAAAAACCTACACCTCTTCCTCTGCCGGCTGCTGTCTTCTTTCTGATTCCATGTTGTTGAACACTAGGCAATGGTCTCTTCCCGAGAAGGGTCACCCCTTCCTTTCAAAGTGTCGCCTCAACCTCTAGATCGAACCATTTTCTATACCAAGCAAAGGCGATTGTTAGTTCCAATTAAAGTTAAGACATAGAATGAATGTAGGGACACACTAGAAGATACAGTGAGAAACACAGTAGAAACATGCTTGCAGGGTAAGGAGTTGCGGCCCGCAGTATTTTCATTACGGCCGCAGAATAGGCCTTGCGGACCGCACAATTTTCCTTTGCTGCCGCAGAATTGGATTATGGTCCGCACATTTCTCATTGAGACCGCAATTCATATAACACCAAAATGTCAACTCTTTGATAACAGAGAATTGGTTGTTTTGCAACCGCGACCAGTTTTCTGTAGTCTGCACAAATTGTCTTGCGATTGCACTCGAGAGTCACAAATTTGATAACTCTCTGCTCACAGGAATTAAGTTGTTCTGCGGCCGCAATGGGATTTCTACGGTCCACACATTTTTCATTGCGGCCGCAGAACCGTGCCTTACTAAATTACACTAGACTTTAACTTCTGTGGACCGCACAATTGCTTGTGCGACTGCAGATTCCATCCAATTACAAACAGACAATCATTTTTACTAGGGCTTGAAAGTTTTGCACAATTTGATATGGAAACAACATCTAAGCATGAAAATCGATTTACCCATTCCCCTTAGAGCACGTTTCCAGTCTACCCACTACATATTTACCCAACATTGTTGTTCAAATAGATTCAGAAGACAAATGGTCTAAATTTTCACTACAAATCTAAAAATTAAAAGACATTAACAAGATGATGAAGCATACTAGATGTGAATGAGTGCAAGAGCAAGATATGAGTGATAAATAGTTTCTAGGCTTGTGAGAAAATAATTTAACAAGAAATTTCAAGTTGGTGCAATTTGTGAGCTCAGAGAGGGAAAAGGGGAACGGTGCCCTAGCCTCTCTATTTATACTCAACGGTTTCTGCCAAGGGAAAGAGACATGAGTGCGGACGCAAAATTCCAATTATGATCTGCACTCTATTACCTAAGGACCCAGTTGCCCCTGCATTTTGCAGTCTGCAGAATTTGGTGTGCGACAGCATATTTTGTTGCGGACCATTGAATTTGTCTTACGGCCGTAGATTGGCCATATTTCTGACGGACCAACTTCAGAGGGTTGCAATTTTCCATCTTCAATTTGTGTGGTCCGCAATGTAATTGTGAGGCCACATAGCACCTTTTGTAATAGCAACCATAATTGTGCGGTCCGCATAATACAATTGCAGGCCGCAATTCTTTCCACACTTAACCAATTTTTTGGGCACAATTCTTGTAAAGTACACTCATCCTTGCGACACATTTTAAATCCAGTTAGCACAAAAATAACACCTAACGACAAAAACAGAACAGAAAAGAAAAAGAAACATGGGTTGCCCCCAAGAAGCGCCTAATTTAACATCAGGGCACGACGTAGATTACCATCATTTGAAATGAATCACTGCCACAACATGACCATTACCAACTTTTCCCAGATAGTGCTTCATCTGGTGACCATTGACTCGGAATACCTCATTATTTTTGGTCTTCAAGTCCAAACCGTGAGTTGAATAATAAAACAAGATCGCCCAGCTTGAACTCTTTGTTTCAAATGTATTTGTCGTTCAGATAATTCATCTTTTCTTTGTACAAGGAAAAACTTGCATAAGAATGGTACCAGATCTCATCCAATTCATTCAAATGTGCAACCCTCAAATTAGCGGCTACATCCCAATCAAGATTAAACTTCTTTAGATCCCACATGGCTTTGTGCTCAAGTTCCACGGGAAGATGACAAGTTTTTCCGAACACCTACCGGTTTGGAGACATTCCGATTGGAGTTTTGTAAGCCATCCGATAATCCCATAATGCATCATCGTGCTTCTTAGACCAATCCGTCCGGTTATCATTCACTATTTTGGACAAGATACTCTTTAGTTATCGGTTGGAGATTTCCACGTGACCGCTAGCTTGTGGATGATAGGGAGTCGTAACTTTATGAGTAATACCATACTTGCTAAGTAAAGTGTCAAAAGCCTTCTTACAATAATGCGAACCCCCATCGCTTATGATATCCCACAAAGTACCAAACCTTGTGAAAATATTCTTCTTCAAGAACACCACCACACTTCTCGCTTCATTATTGGGCAGGGTAATGGTCTCAACCCATTTAGACACATAATCAACCGCGACCAAGATATAAGTTTTTCCACAAGAACTCAAAAAAGGACCCATGAAGTCAATACTTGAATCTTTGTAAAGAGTGGGCCAATAGAAACTGCCCTTTGACATTCATCACATCTTTTCACTACATCACTTGCATCTTTGTAAAGAGTGGGCCAACAAAAACCACAACTTAGCACTTTATCCACCGTTCTTGCTCCACTATGGTGACCACCATATGGAGAAGAAAGACAAGCCCGAAGAATATCACTTTGCTCTTCTTTTGGTACACATATTCTAATTACCCCATCCATACAAATTCGGAAAAGGGATGGCTCATACCAATAATAATCTTGACAATCTCGTTTGAGCTTCTTCCTTTGGTTTGAAGAGAACTCATATGGGATAATTCCACACATAATGAAATTTGCTAGATCGACGAACCATGGCACCTCCTTCATTGAAATAGGCAAGAGTTGCTCATTGAGGAAGGAGTCATTGATCTCAAGGCCATCATGTGGCCTCCCCTCCTCCTCCAAACGAGAAAGTGGTCTGCGCTGGATACTCACTCCCTTTTTGATCTTGGACGTCAATATCAAACTCTTGCAACAATAGAACCCATCTCATCAATCGAGCTTTTGAATTTTCTTGCTCATAAGATAGCGAAGTGCTTCATGATCCGTATGAACAATAACCTTT